>APFE031384275.1:40205-51364 GCA_000404065.3 Pinus taeda | reverse complement strand
TAAGAGAGCTAGAACAAAGACCGAGAAGAAGGTGACTATAAAAGAAGAAGCTTCTACTTCAGATCATTTGATAGATTCACCATTGCCGATAATCCCGAGACACAAGTTAGAAATCCAAATTTCCGTGGTCAGCAACAACCATAATTTAGAATCAAACAATGGGAGCAAAGAGCTCAAGATCCGTCAGCTCAACAACAAGTCAAAACACCATTACAACAGAACTATGTTCATGGCACTGAATCATAAGATGATGAGGCCCCAATTAGAGAAGAGAATCACTTTTTTACACCAGATGATTTGCCAATTTATATCACCGAAGATGAAGAGTATTCAGAAAGTCTAGCTATCCAAAAGGATGAAGATTTTATATTAGAAAATGAAACAGTCCTAGAAGAGGAATTGGATGAATATTAGAGAGGATACATGAATGCATTGATAGTGCAGCAAAGGCAATACTCACTTAGGCGTATGGATGTTCCTATCAATCCAATTCAGAAAAGGAAGGAAGTAGCACCACCAAAGAATGACTCTCTAAATGTGAAAAAAAAGGGAAAGGAGCCAACCGAATGACTCTCTAAATGTGAAAAAAAAGGGAAAGGAGCCAACCGACCCTACTCCTAGTAAAGTGCAATCAACAAACGAAAATTCAAATTAGCCAAGTGCAACAAAGGAGAAAACTGAAAAGAAATATGCTCCAGTCAAAGAGGTAGAGAAAACTACAACCTTTAGCTTAGAAAATGAAATTGCTAAGTTAAAAGTGTCAATACCTTTGACTGAATTAATGAAGAATAGCAGTTATAAAGGTCAAGTGGCCAAGATTTTGAATGTAGATCCTTTGTCCGATATGGTAAATGTGGAAGATGACCAACCTGAACTTATCTTTGGTCTGGCATTAGAAGGTTAATCTGAGGATAGTGATGTAGCTCCCTTTTACATCAGCCTTAGATTGCATGATTATGTTTTACACAATGCCATGTTTGATTCAGGAGCGTCTCATAATCTCATGCCAAAGGTAATTATGGAAAAATTGGGTTTGTACATCACTAGAAAGGATCATGACCTTTATTCCTTTGATTCTGGTAGAGTAAGATGTATTGGTCTCATTAAAGATTTGGTTTTCAGTTTGGATCAGATTCCAACGAAAAATGTTCTTATGGATGTAGTTGTGGCTGACATTCCCCCTAGATTTGGCATGCTTCTATCTAGATCATGAGGTGCAAAACTCAAAGGGTCATTACAATTATATTTCTCCTATGCTACTATTCTCGTGTTTGGTCAAACGAGGAAGTTATATAGAGAGAAAAAGATGAAGTACATGATCACAAGCAAGGAGAAACCTATGAATCATCCAATTAATTATGTACATAGTCTTTTGTTCTGTATTCTGATAGTTTTAATGATGTAAATAGTCAATTAGTTGAAGTAGAAGATATTCTAGAGATCACTGAAAATTTCAGAGTTGTACTTCATCAAGAGAGGCAAAGGCTTGAAAGTATCGCTGAGTACGCAATATCCCACTAGTAGCAAGAAAAAGATGAACAGCAGCCAAAGGTGGAAAAACAAGTAGAATTTCAGCATTTGGAAGAAGAAGTTGGCTTGTGGAATATGGACTTTGATGGAGCAGTGGATAGGTAAGGTGCCGAAATTGGTATTTGGATACACATCCCTGTTTTCTCACCAAATAAGGTCTCGAGTAATGTAAGAGTTTGTTCCTACAAGTAGGCTTTTGATTTTTCTAATAATGAAGTAGAATATGAGGCACTAATTGCAGGCTTGAAAATCCTCAAAAGGTTGAATGCAAAAAGAATTTCAGTTTATGGTGACTCCAAATTAGTAATCAAAAAAGTCAAGGGAGAGTACCAAGCAAAGCATACTCGAATGAGGGCTTACCGTAATGCAGTTTTAGACATTTTGAGGATGTTTCCAAATTTCACTTTGACATGTGTTCCACGTGCACAAAATGTTATTTCAGATTCCCTTGCAACAGTAGCAACTTGAAGATTCTGATGAATTCAAACAATAAGTTTGAAATTCATGTGAAACATCGCCCAGCTATCCCTGATAATCAAAGATATTGGCAGGGGTTTCAAGATGATAAGGAGATTGAATATTTTCTGCGAATTGAAGGTAAATATCAAGAAAATTCTATAGATGGCGAGCAAGATAATGGCGAACCAGACTTAGAAGTAAATCAGATGGATGTTTTGCAGCTGAAAGACAATGTCATCCCTAAAGGTGTCATACCTTTAAAGGAATTATTTGACCAAGATGATGTAGCCTGGAAACCAAGTTTGATGCCAACTAAAAAGGGAGTTGAATATGTGAATATTGGAACAACAGAAAATCCAAAGATGGTCAAGTTGTCAAAGGCGTTACCTCCTTAGGTAAAGGCAAGTACATTAGTTTATTGTCTTTTCTTACTGATGTATTTGCATGGGACTACTCAGATTTGAAGGAGTACAATAAAAGTATAATTTAGCACGTCATTCCAATCAAGCCAAACCAAAAGCCATTTCACCAAAAGTTAAGAAGGATCAATCCTAAGTTGCTTCCATCCATATAGAAGGAGGTGAATTGATTATACAAGGTTGGTATAATCGTTCCAATCAGATTTTCAGAATGGATTTGCAATTTGGGGCCCGTGCGGAAGAAAACAGGTGAGATTAGATTATGCATTGATTTCAGAAATCTGAATAAGGTGTCTTTGAGAGATTATTATCCACTGCCAAAGATGGACCACATACTTCAAAGAGTGGTTGGGGAATCTCGTATGTCACTACTCGATGGGTATACAGATACAATCAGATTTTGGTCCATGAGGATGATAGAGACAAAATAGCGTTCACCACTCCGTGGGGGACTTTCCATTATGCCAAGATGCCATTCAGTTTAAAGAATGCTGGTGCAACTTTTCAGCAGGCTATGGATATCGCCTTTGCCAATGAGAAAGATGTATTTTTAGTAGTTTATCTTGATGATTTGATAGTTTTTTCTAATTCAGATGAGGAACATCTTTACCATTTGAATATTGTTTTTCAGTGGTGAAAAAAGTATGGCATATCTCTTAATCCCGAAAAGAGTTTGTTTGTCATGGATGAAGGAAAGCTTCTCGGTCACATCATATGAAAAGAGGGCATTCGCATCGATCCCGCTAGAGTGGAAGCTATTCAAAAAATTGATTTTCCCCATAGTAAAAAGGAGATCCAAGCATTCAACGGTAAAATGAACTTCTTACATCATTTTGTGCCAAATCTAGTAGAACATTTGAGGGAAATCACAAACATGTTAAAGAAAGATAGTGTAGTAAAGTGGACTGAAGAAGCTATCAAGTCTTTCAATTTGGTAAAGTTGGCCCTTTCTTCAGCTCCAATTTTGATGAACCTAGATTATTCCCAAGATTTTATTTTATTTTCATTCGCTTCAGAGCATACTGTGGCAGCAGCCTTAATGCAGAAAAGAGACCAGCTTGAGAAGCCAATTGCCTTTTTCAGTAGAACAATAAGAGATGCAGCCTTAAAGTATAATATTATTGAGAAGCAAGCTCTTGCCTTGGTAAAAGCTGTGAAATATTTCCAAGTATATATTTTGCATTCTCATATTCTTGCCTATGTTCCTAACGCATTCGTCAAAGATGTTTTATAGCAGACAAATCCGGAAGGGAGACGAGGCAAATGGATCGCAACTTTGTTAGAATATGACTTGGAAATAAAGCCAACAAACCTCATCAAGGGGCAAGTTTTGGAAAAATTGATGGCAGAATCTAATTTGCATGCCTTGGACATAAACTTGATTGCACATGTTCAGGTATTAGAAATTTTTATCCATTCGCCTTGGTATTCTGATATTGTATATGTGCTCCAAAATCTTTCACCGCCCCTGGGAATGGCTAAAAATAAAAGTAGAATTATGAAATTAAAGGCTGCCAAATTTTGTATTATGAATAATGCATTGTATTGGAAAGATCCCAACGGTGTCTTGCTGAATTGTTTGGTTGAGGAAGAAGCAAAACAGGTCATGCATGATTTTCACAAGGGGGATTGTGGAGGTCAACTATTTTGGAAGACAACGGCAAATAAAATTTTGAGAGCAGGGTACTATTGCCCTACCCTTTTTGCTGATGTGTATAAAACTGTTATAAGCTACCAGGAATGTCAAATTTTTCAGGGAAAGAGAAAATTACAGCCACTACCTCTCAAACCAGTTGAAGTGCGTGCTCCGTTTCAACAGTGGGGCCTTGATTTTATTGGAGAGGTCCACCCTAAATCTTCAGCTCAGCATAAGTGGATCTTGGCAGTGATGGAATACTTTACAAAATGGATTGAGGCCATCCCCACTCGGTAGGCCACTGATACGATAATACTTTAGTTTCTCAAAAATAATATTTTCTCATGTTTTGGTTGTCCAAACAAACTGATTACAGATAATGCAGCAGCTTTTAAATCTAAAAGAATGATTGATTTTTGTAATAAATATCAAATTACTTTGGGGCATTCAACTACATACTATCCACAAGGTAATGGATTGGTAGAATCTTCAAATAAATCATTGGTTAACATCATCAAAAAGCTGTTGGAAACAAACAAAAAGAGCTAGCACAAAAAGCTTGTTAATGCACTTTGGGTAGATAGAGTAAGCCAAAAGAAATCAATTGGCATGTATCCATTTGAACTAGTATATGGTGTTGACACGTTGTTCCCGACATCTCTCACAGTCCCAGTGGTAAAACTTCTGCAGGAAGCTGGTAGCAAAGAGGATCATTTTCAGCAAAGGATAAATCAAATGATCCATTTACAGTAGACGAGAGAGGAGGTTTTCCAGAATACCTTTAGGCCGCAAGAGAGAATCAAGAAAATTTATGATCGAAAGGCAAAGTTAGATAAGTTTTAGATTGAAGACATAGTGCTCAAATAGGATGCTAGAAATGAAGACAAAGGAAAGCACGAAAAGTTCAAGAATTTGTGGAAGGGACCATTCAGAGTTGCTGCATATTGGGGCCAAAATGCTTTTTTGCTGAAAGAAATGAATGAAGAAGATTGTCCAGGTGGGCCAGTCAATGGTCGGCTGCTCAAATGGTACTATCTTTGAAATGTTTTCTGTTGTCATATGTATCACTGTACATACCATTTTATTTCCTTCATTGCAAGTGTGTACTGTCATCATTCATTCAGTTTGGGGCCCGAAGTGAAGGTTATAAAACTAAAGGTCTGATTTTAGTTTTGGTGTGGATTGTTTGAGTCAGTTTTGAGTTAGATTTCAGTCCTGAAATTGAGTCAATTTTGAGTCAAGATATTGGTTTCGGTTTGTTGAGGTTCTTGACTCCATAGCCCAATGGAAGAAGGCACTATTTTCTTTCCAGATATCTATAACTCTTGGCACCTCCAAGGAGATACCATCCCCATTAGAGCCAATGTTAGTGTCAGTATCTTCATCCCTCCATCAGTGATCAAAATTCTCTTGTTGCATTGCATTTTAGGTGTCTCATCCAATCAGCTACATTCCATTAGGATCATGGATCATCTAATGGCAATGGAATATTATAAATTTTCCCTCATGATTTTTACCTGTTGGCCCATTTTCATACATTCACGTCATTTATAGTCATTTTTTGTCTTTACATCTGCAAAATACATTTTTAGGGTTTTAGGTCTCATTAGGTCTAGGGTTTTGTCATTAAAGTCTTGTAAAAGCTCAATAATGGTCAGCAGGCACATGAGGAGGTCAAATAAAACTTCAGGATCGAAAATTTCAATAATCACATGCTCAGTAATTGATTTTTCCTCAAAACCCTGTTTTGAGGAAAAACAGAGTTTTATTGTTTTATGTACAAAAATTTCATATAATTTCATTTTTCCTATATGTAATAAGTTCGAGCAGTAGCCCTAGTCACCTTGCCAAGCTCCTGCATTGCAGCTCCTACAAAAGAGTCAAAAATTCAAAGCATTTAGTCCATTAAAGGCAAAAAGCAAGTCAAACAGCCAAAACAGAGTTTTAAAGAACAAGTGAAAAGCAAACTTTAGAAAAGTGAGTTTTTGTAAATAAAAATTAAAGTCCAAGGGTATATAAAGTGTTTCTTATGTTCAAGAGTTCATTTATGTGCCAAAGAGAGTGAACAAGAGCCAATTCATGTTTTTGAGGCAAAGAAGGAGAAATTGCAGCAAAATTATGCAAAGCTCCTGGCGCGGCACACCTGTGTTGAGGCGCGGCGCACAGAGCTCAGCAAATACGTTGGGAAATACACAAGCGCGGTGCACCTAAGTGGCGTGGCACACCTGTTAGTGGGTGCGGCGCACCTGCCTTTCAAGCCCAAAATTCACTAAAAACACCTTCTCCAAGCTCCAAATCTTTCAAACATCATCTCACAAGTAATTCTAACATTCCTAGGTACCATTGCAAGGGTTTTAGTCAGCTTTCATGGTGTGTCAATAGGTGAAAAGGAAACCCTAGTTTGTTGCATAGTCACATTCAAAAAATTGTCTAAGGTTTCAAAAATTGTCATTGTTCCTGTTTGCTCCCCTGCATCATTTTCATTTCCATCCACTACATTTCCCTCATTTCATTTTCCCTCCCCTTTCTCATTCACCATCCATCTATCCCCCTATCCCCAAAACTAAAAACCCTAATACAAATTCCCACTACTCCTAAACCCTAATTTGCATACCCAAAACCCTGCCACTCCCAAAAACCATACAGTTAGCATATAATCCCTCACTCAGTGTCGCAAATCATCAATCCCTTTCATTAAACAGCAAACACCTATTGTTGATATAAAATATCTTCATACTCATCATAGAACATCAAAACAATTGCAAATATGGAAACAGATTCACCTTATGACAGATATGAGGATACACTGAGTGATTCCTCTCAAGAACTTCATGCAAAACCTCACAAGGGAGGCAAACACATCCGGGATGAATCCACTACACTTACAGAGCTATTGGTTCGTCCTCTTGCTGCAGCATGTTTCAAACACCAGTCTTGCTACCAGTTCTGTGAGATGGTGGAAAGAGTCAAATATCACGATGAGCTTGCTAGACTTTTTTTTCTCCATCTTCACAATGGCCAAGTCAATTTGGCAAGTGTTACATTTACTTTGACACCTGAAACTATAGCTGAAGCAACAGGTATTTCGAATGTGGGAGAACAATGGAACAAGGGACAGCTGGTGGACAAAGAGAAATATGAGCCTTATATCAAGGCTAGCTATCAGAAGCAGATCAGTAGAATTTTCCCTTTCAGATACTTACAGGACACATATGCTGCATTGATGAGGCTCATAATCAAATATTTCAGCTGTGAAGGCAGATTTTCTCGCTTGTACACCTACCATATTAGATTATTTATGCATTTAACTAGGGTGAGGATGATGAACCTCCCCTATTTCATGTGCTAGAATATTGAGAAAATGACCACATTTTTGAAAAGAAATCCTCCTCATCAATCGTACAACAACATTTATCACTTTGCATTGATCAAGATTTTGGTTTTGCATCAACTGAGTTTGTTGAATGTTTCATGGGATGATTTCATTTCACATGAGGTTTTCACAAGTCCTCAAGTCATCCCATCAGCTTTCCATGAGGCAGGAGGGCCTTCACATCAGTAAGAAGTGCATGAGACTCAAGCCACCAGTGTGCCAGTATTCATCACTTATCAAAAGGGGACAAGGAGGCTATCTACAGCGAAAAAATGAGTACTATCTCCACCCGGGGTGGAAGGGGTCTCGTTTCCTTCAATAGAAAAGCAGGTATAGGACAAAGGTAAACAACCAGTGCATGATGAGGGCCCTTTGAAAGGTCAAGAGAGAGATTTCATTCTCATTCAGGATGAGGACACTGATTTGGGCCCCCAAAGCTCAAGACATAAAGAGATCATCCAAGAACAAGAAGCTAACATTCATGCCTTAGCTCTTAACCTGGAAAGAGCTAAGTGGATTATCAATTATCTTGAGCAAAGGAACAAGCAGCTGGAGGATCAGCAGATGATCATGGAGCTGCAAACTATAAGGGAAAACTGGAAAGCATCCAAGAGGAGGAAAATCAAATAGACACCACTAGAGCAAGAGATTGAAGCTGATTGTGAATCTTGGCTAGAAAGGGAAAACATGCACTTGGAGAAGCTACTGGAGAAGGCCAACAAAGGGAAAAATCTGTTGAGGCACATGGCCTATCACTATTTGGCAAGAAACAAGATTTGCAAAGCGAGGATAAGGACCTTGAAGGCCAAATTGAGGAAAACTTTGAGGACGAAGAAATCCAAAGATAGACTCAACATCTTGGTTGAGGCTTCCTTAGCCCAACATAGTACTTGATGCAGGTCACTCAACTCAAATTTCAAGAAATTTGGCACACTTTTTGTCAATTTTGAATTTTTGGAGGAAAAAACAGGATTTTTTTCCTGGTGCGTAGCGCCACCCAGGGCTCGCTTTTGCTAGGGACCTCCTCTGGAGGAAAACTTTACATTTTTGGATTCCTCATGTAAAATTATGAATGCCTAGAAATTACGCAAAATTTTTGTCAAGTTTTGAGCTTCCAAAAGGGTCAAAAACACCTCAAAAATTCCCTTTCTACCCCTTTTTGGCCACACAGGAAGAAATGTTGGGAGAACTCACTTTTGGAGGGGCAAATGGACTCCAAATTTAGAAATTCCACTTGTTCTGGAATATAGACAGATAGACCTTTCCATGAAGCCCACTTGGAGCAAATGTGGTGCACGAGAAGGCCTCCAAAATCAGCTGCAAAAAGGTGTTATGCACAGGGACAGTGGTGCGGCGCACAGGATGGAAAATTGTCATTTTTGCCAAAAAACTCTGTTTTTTGCCCATTTTTTTCTCAATTTGACTTTTTTCTCTCTCATGGTCAAACTCATGATGTAATTTGATGTAAATTTATGGATGCTGATGTAAAAATGTTGAAAATTCATTCCTGGAGGTAGATACAACATGAAAAGGTAGTTTTGAACTAAATGAATCAGTTTCCTAGATTTTAGAGACAAGTTGTTCCACTGCCTACTTTTCAGTTCTTAGTTTAGATCTTGTTAGAACAAATCATAAACTCATGAATTCAACCCCTAAAGCCTAGCATGATTTGTTTGTTACCTATATCTAGTACTTTTTCAATCATTTGTCAAGGTTGGACTTTTGTGAAAGCTTTGAGCAGCATTGTACACTCATCTCTACAGTTTGGAAAAGGAATAGACCAGGGTTTGCAGCATTTTGTGGGATTCTTGTGGCAAGTTGATTTGGTATTGTTTATTCTTATGTATTTCAAGTTTACATGTGTTTATTTATGCCATTATCTCTCTCTATTCAGCTGAACTAAATAAATCAAGGATAAAGGTAGAAATCATTGAAGTTGCAGTGCTCTACCTAGGGTTTGTTTAGTTATTTATGTTTTCTATTGTTTGAAAAGGATCCCTGAGACTCGCATGCCCTCTTCATCTCGTCACCATTCTTAAGACTCTCCATATCATTCAATTTAAATAATTAAAGCATTTTCCTACCTCGCCCCACAAAAACCTCTGCAAACTGAGTCCATTCCCCAAACCCAAATCTGCCTTTCACATTTGAGCCAGCAAACCATCATAAAACTCAATCAAACCCCTCTGAGCATATACCTATCCTAAAATTAGTCTTTACATCAGTCATCTCAAACCTCATTTGCTATATTAGTTGTGGCTGACAAGGAGAGAGCCCTCTCCCAATCTGGTAGGGCTAGCTACCAGGTTAAGCATGGTTTGATGTTACCCTAGATCCTGCCTTTCTCAACCTGAGGTAGATTTAGGACCTAACACATGAAAGGGGTCCAGTTCAACTGGTCCGAGTTCCTATGTAAGGAGTTCCTGGAAAATTTCCGCAAGGCCCAAGAACAAGGAAAAACATTCCACTATGCATGGCTTCTAATGTCCATAGTGCTCGTGGCAGGGGAATTGCTGGAGGACAGTCAGTTCCCCACAATTGGCAGAGATCTACTAGAGGCAGCAAAGTTTTCTTCACTCTGAGCCACGAAGGACGCAAAACAGATCCATGACAGTAAGATATTATGGGTTTTCATGGAAGTTAACCTCAGAATGGGGATTAACCACAAGCAGTGATTATCACCCATTATCTACAGTAGCCTGCAAAGTTTTGCAGAGTTTAAAGTGGACCTCCATAATATATACATCAGAGCGCACAAGGACCCAGCTAAGAAATGGAACGAGCTACCCTTCATAGCCACAGACGATGTAATGTTCGATGTACTGGATACATGGCCGCCAGAGTGGCGCGCCCCAGACATCACAGCAATAGAGAAGTCCGAGGCATAAAAGAAGAAAGAGGAGGCCACACTGCTCATGGCACAGTTGGAAAAAAAGAGGAGGCAAGAAACAGTAGCAGCATCAGCACAGGAGGCAGCTGAGAAGGTAGGCGAGGGCTAGAAGTTGCCTTCACATGGGCAGGAAACAGAGGAAGAGGAGGGTGGTGCGAACCCACAAACCGTGTCAACACAACTAAAGCACTAATGCCCGAGTGAGTGGATGAGGCCACGCAAGAAGTTCAAGGCATCAAAGTTGTCTATTGACCTGATCACCCTTACTAAGGGTGATCTACACGACATCGGCGAGACGGTGCATGATGTCACTTCCGAGGCCCTCCAGAATTTTGTGTAAGAGAACCAGATTATGTTGGGGGCCCTCAGAGCATAGCTAAAGGAGTTGCAGGTGTGCACTCCTTAGGCTGGTACCCTCTCAACCAACCTCGCAGTAGGGACAACTGTAGCAGAGCAGATGTTGTGCGCCTAGACTGTTGGGTTGTGTTATATTCTTTCCACAACTAGCCCATGTAGTTAACCAGGGGTTAGAGGGTGGGCGGAGCCCCCTTTCATTGCACCGATTGCGTATCAGGGGGGGTCATAGGAGTTTTGAGGGGTGTAGGCAACCCCTTTCTATGGGGTCCGGGCATCGCCCTGGAAAATTTTGGTTTTGGACCCTATGTTAGGATGGGCGGACCCACCTATGGTTTTGTGCATGATTTTCGCACATGTTTTTGGACGCAACAATTTTTGGTCCATGGTATTGGACGCGATGGTTTTTGGTCCATGGTATTGGATGCTTCGGCATGTATAAATATGTATTATAACATTGAAAGGAAAATAATGAAAAATCAAGCTGGTAGTCCCGGT
>APFE031384275.1:1440-38850 GCA_000404065.3 Pinus taeda | reverse complement strand
CTGCCAGCTCCCTGCAGCAGGAGCAAGATAAGGCAGCATTAGGAGAGGTGAGCTCCTCAGGGCAGCAGCAGGGGACAACTGCAGCTATAAAAGAACAATTCAAAGAGGCCAAAAGAAGGAGTGAGCCAATAAAAATTTGGCTCTACAATCACCTGTTAAACATGGCTCCTGCAAATCAGCAAAGGCTCATGTCTGCATTTGATGTGCAGGAAGGCAAGATGACCATGAGCCACTTCACTCCAACAGTGCAGCAACCACAAACAGCTGCAGACTATATCAAGACTAATTTGGAAGTCCTGTCAAAAGACATCCACCCCATAGATCAGATCGAGCTCCACAAACAGACGGGTGAGATGGTCTATGCCACTTTGGCAGACAAGACCTTGATTAATTACAGGTTGCAGAATAGCCTAAACAACACTGCAGCACAGCTTGAATTGGAGAAGGCATCCTCCCAAGCTAAAGATAACAGAATCAAGGCACTAGAAGAAATAATCATAGAGTTTGGGCATGACCCCAATGATGTTAAGGCTGTACAACAAGTCCTTAAGCTAAGGGATGCAGACATGGCTGCAATAAAGAAAAAATTGAAGATCCCCCCAACTCTCCACCCACAGACAGATGAGGTTGTCCAGCAGAGGCAAGAAAAGGATGCAGCTTCCTTATTGATGACATTATACAAGGAGCTGATAGAAACACAAGAAGAGCTACAAGATACAGAGACCACATTGGAAGCAGCATTGCAGAGGAGGGAGGCAGGGCAATCTTCCAAGCCGCCTACAGGAGCAATAAACCTTGAGGAAACCCCTCAAGATACTATCCCTCCAAAGCAATAGGAACAACAGGATGCTCCAAACACCACAGCACCAACCACCTCAGCACCAACAACAGAGCAGGCTGAAAGCTTGGACATGCAGAAGCTGAGGCAAGAAATACAGGTGCTGGAGGCTCAGATGTCAGAGCTCAGCCAAGCCTAGGACAGCTTAGCAAAGATAAATGAAAAATATGACAAATCTAAGCAAAATGTGGCTGAGAGGGAAAGAGAAGTGAAAGCTCTGAAGAAGAGAATTGCAGAGCTAGAAAACGAGCTCAGTTTTGATAAAATTACAGCAGAGCTCAAGCAAGTTATCTGGACCACCATTGGACAATCAATAACCAACCAATGGGAGTATATTGAGGCCATATATGAGCAAGTGGCACTCATTAGTAGAGCACGAAAAGAATTGCAGAGAGCAAGGGCATCTCTAGGCAACATGCCTGAGATTGCCCCCAAGATGATAGAAGTGCTCAATTACAGGACAAGTTCCCAGCTGGTGAGAATGGGAATTGGAAACAGGACTAAAACAATCTCTTTAATCAAAAGAGTCCAGACAATGAAGAACCTAATTCAGACCCTGGACAGAAGAATCCAGGATATGCAAGCTGACATCAATAAATTTCATAATAGGTTCTTGGCTTTGCAGGATAGAGGGCTCCCCAGCTTATTAGAATCAGGAAAATTACTCTCACATGAGAAATATGTCAAGAGAGTAAGCACTTTTGCAGCAACACAGATTGCTGAAGCACCAGGCACATCTTCAGGAGCAGGCCCAGTAACAGGGCAAATTCTTTTTGATAGATTAGATAGTTTGTTTTTTATTAGAAATGAAGTCACACACTTATTTGATGAGCCCCCTCATTTTTATAAGTATACAGAGGCTGATGAGACCATGGGGTCAATTTTGAAGCATCAGTTGCCTCCAACAGATACATGGCAGGAACTAATAAGGTTACTTTTGAATCAAAGTTAAGTAATCACATCTTTCTCTTCAGCAAAAAGTTTGCATTGCATACACAGCTGGACAAAAGAGACATCAGCAGGTATGGAGACGCTGAGCCAACTCAGCATAGGTACTCGGCCACAACAACAGCATCAGCAAGCACAGGTGGCAGGGCCAAGAAGACACAAAAAGTGACAGCTGCACAGCAAGTCATTCAGCAGTTATGATAAAGCCGCTCAACCGACTCCGTGAGCCCCAAAGGTCAATATTACTCTGACGGGAGTTAAGATCTTTTATAACTCATTTAAGATTGTAATTACTTCTCATCTACAAGCCATGTACAAGTGTAAGAAGATATTTTCCTCTCAGATGACTCAATGCCTGAGATACTTTTGTATTAGACTTCTATATATTCCCCCTCGCATTTGTTAGCAGGGGTTGGACTCCGGATGTAAGAAATCTCTTGATATCTCTTCTGTTACTCTTATGTTGTAAATTCTCAGACAACTAATACAAAGGATGATGGGATTTCTCCAAGCATTGTGTCTCTTGATCTCTTGATGGTGTATGGCTCAAAGCTACAGGATTCTTGTGTATTCCATGGCTCAATAAGTTTTCTCGTTACTCTCTGTTACATATATGTTTGCTATACTTTCATATATCGTTCATGCTCTCCATGTACTCATTATCTAAATGGCCAGGAAAAAGAATAGTCCCAGGATTTAATCTTTGATTACCCTGAGCTCAATCCTAGCTATTTCATATGTTTTCATCAGTTATGGTATCGAAAGAGTAATTCTTCAGTGCTACCTTTAATACTATATCACTATATCATTACAGTGCTCTGTTATTTCAGGAATTCAAGTAATTGCTCCTAAATAATAGACCTCCTTCCCACTACCCAGCTTAGTAAAGAATCCTTAATTGCTCTTTGCTAGTTGTTTTTCATTCCACTCTCACAATTTACAGTTTGTTTTATGAAATACACACAGGCCCTGTAATCCCAGCTGCACTAGACCAAGATTTCAAGGAAGCAACAGTTACAGACCCCATTGCCCAATGGATTAGTGTCATCTAAAGATAACGCTCCAAAAACTATCAGAAGCATCCTCCCAACCAAACATAAAAAACAATCAAACATTCACTTCATAACTAGCCTAAAACTTCATTAAAACAGTGACAAACCTTACAGAGAGAGCCCTCTCTGATTACAGCTGGGCTAGAAGCTGTAGTCCAAAGATTGGTTAGTGGTTACCCTGGCTGTATTCCCTTGGGAGTCATAGGGAACAACCTGGGTGTTAACAGGCTAGTCAGAGGCCATGGTTCTTGAATTTACCACTCGATGTGATGTGAATGATGGACATCAACTTGGAAATTAAGGAATTGATTAGTTGTTGCAATGAAATACCATTTACAGGAGGTAACCAAATTTGTGGAGCAGGTTAGAGGATTTGTTTCTAGGTTGAGAAGACTCACAAAGGTTTGAAGTTCCAAGAGAGGTAAATCATGTATTTGGTGTCAAATAGTGGTGTGGGGACTTTCCCTATGCCACTTTCAAATACCATATCAACCATTAAGGGGTCATGTTACTACATCCTCTGATCATGTGGCCAAGTGGGATGGAAATAATCCACCCCCACAAAATTTAATAAATACTTTAAAGCCTTATATCATGTAATAAAATCATTTATAAATGAAACTAAGTCTATAGTTTATACAATTGATTTGGAAGGTATTCACAATTTATATATTGGAGTATGATTTCATTTTCAACTCTTATACATATCATGATTGAAATTTTCATATCTTTTTGGTACCACATGGTACTTTTTAGAGAGAGAGATGTTAATGATAAACTTGACATAGTAAAGGAGTCAATGAGTGAAATCTCCTTTAGTCAATAGTGGTGGCATTTTGGCCCATGGCATTGAAAACTCATGGTATTGGTGACCCATGATACTAATGTCCTATGTTGAATATTTTACAATACTTGGGATACTTCATTATGTTATGGTTGCCTTTTATAAAAGAGAATGGTAAGTATAAGAGGATATTATAAGAGATTGAAGAGGAAGTTAAATTAGATGTTTTTTTAGGTTATATTCTTTCATTTAGCTAGATGGAATAAAGGAGGGGCTGACTATTTCTATAAGAACATATTCCTTTTTGGGTGAACCACAATTTTTTTGTCTCTTGTGTATTGTGTTCTTAACTAGGTTTTATTTTGACATTCTTTTAGTTTTAATTGGTGTATGATTATATTTGTAACTACTAGGATTAGAGCCAAGTTGTGAGATGTTGTAAGAATTGAAAATATATATGACACTACATGTGGTTCTAAACTCAAAAATTTAAGGCCTATGCTGTTTTCGTGAAGGAGTCATTGGCAAAGTTTAGATATAGTCCTAGGTGCTTGGGGGAGGGCATGTCAAATTGTTAGATACTTAGTTATAAATTTGAAGGGGTGGGACGTGGATAATTAACCTAAAGGTCACTCAACCATAAGGGAGAGGAAAGAACTTAGATATAAAATGAAATTGTTTGTAGGCTACCATTCACATAAAGTACAAGGTTGGAAATAGGAGAGAGGGTGGGTATGGAATAAAACAACTTCCCAAAGGTGGGTTGGGAATGACTAGAAAGAGGGTAAGAAACAATTTCCTTTATTGTGAATGTTGCCCTATATGGCAGTCGAGCATGCTGATAGGAAAGAAGGTAACATCAATCCTAACTTTGTATTCATGTCCATTTTTAAATGAGGAATGTTAGGTTAACCATGACTCTTGGCAACCCTCTTGGCCAAGAGGACCGCCAAAAAGAAAATGAAAACTAAAAACTAAATGACAGACACAACCACATAAAATAAACATAAAACCAACTACTTGAAACAAAATAAAGAAAAAAATCTCAATTAAAACAAACTAATTCAAATGAAACAAAAACTAGAATTTAGATTCCTCTTTCATTACACAAGAAAAAATTACATCACATGCAAACCTCCCTACCATGGTGGTAGGGAGGCTATTCATCCTCCAACACTCTCCTTACACACAATAAACTATATGCAAAACTCTAACACCAAAAGCTAGATTCAAATCCTAATGAATACCCATACATAGTCCCTAACCCTAAATCTAGAAGGGAATATTTTAATCTTTTAATGAAAATAGCTAACAACTGTTTTTTCCCTCCATGACAACTTCAATTTCATTTCAGTTACATTTCATTTCATTTACATTTCATTTCACATTTCCATTTAATTTTCATAGTTAATATTTTTACCAGTTACATTTAAACTCCAACAGGCCCCCGAAATAAATCTTGGCTCATTCGCTCATTCCGTTGTAGATGAACATCCACACTCACATGCACTACTATTGCATGATCCTAAACTATCTCTAAATGGTGAACTATAGGTTTCTCCTCTACTCTACAATGTGCTTCCTCTTTGTGCACCTCCTCTTACTTATATGGGCATCCCAACCTTCTGCTCACAAGACCCCATCTCTTCTCTATTCCCGTGGGCATCCCGCCCTCTGCTCGCAAGACCCCACTCTCTTCTTATATACTCTATTATTTTTTCTACTACTTCAACATGCATTCAATTTTTGTTGTTCTCCCTTCTTCCACTATCCATGTTGCAATACCTGTTCATACTCTGTGTTTTTTCACTTATCAATGCGATTGGATATCTCCACCTCTGCTGGGCTAGGTTATTTTCTATAAAACTTTGTCTCTTTCTACATATTTTACTTATTCTAGAGAATTTGAAAACTACAGTGTGCCAACTGGCAGCACTTGTGGCAGTGTTCATGAAGACTACCCATATGCTCTACCTAGATTTCATTCTTATGCTGCAGGGCTTAGTTATATGCTGAAAAATGGAAAAGTATAATACCAAAAATAACGTAACATTAAAATAGGCCTATCGTAGTGAAATTTAAAAGTTATCAATTCTTCTTGGGCTATGTCTCCCTTGACACAATTCATTGCCACAATTCTAAACATGAATAACCATCCTCTGTGAGCTCTATATCTGGTGGTTGACATTATTTCCTAGGATTTTCCTCCAGTGAATTATCTGGCACTAAAAATAAAGATATGATTACAATCTTCAACCAAGTATACAGAATGTTATCACTTGTATTTGTTGAAGCATGCAACATCTAAAGGAAGAAATTATTAACACTCTTTTCTTCTACATGTGGTGCATTTATAACCCATTAGGCTTCCTATATAGGCATGTCAAAAGAAAAATACTTTTCAATATCATTGTCAACTATTTTTGATGTCTCTTGGCCACCTCTTGAAGTGCTAGGAATAGTGCCTACATGTTTGTAGATATCATTCACAATCTATGGTGTTATTTGAATGGTGTTGCAAGCATAAAACCCTTTGTATCCTCCCTCAATAGTAACTAGAGTCGAGAGGGGGCATGGTAGTGTTAGTGCTACAAGAGCTCGAATTGATACTAAGGATCGAACTACTAATAAGATTGAATGTCTGGAGGTGTGATTTCAGTGCGCAACCTTTTGAGACGAGCACCCATAGACTTGCGCAATTATTTTAGTGAAATGACACCTCTTTCATTACGACTATCAAGATTTCCATTTTCCATGATAGACTAAGTCCTAATGGGTTGTCAAAAACAAATTCCCACGTAATGATTGAACTCATGTTGATAATCGACACTTCTTTTAAACAACCATGACACAACACAACACAACCTGATAGTGTCTTCAAATAAAAATGAACAAATGTGGCATACTGAGTTCTCTACACACAAATGGTTGGTTGTGCAACGGGTCCTTTCAAATTGCACTATTCAAATCATTGCCTAAGCATCCTATAAAGGAAATGTACATTAATCATTGTACACCAAAAGATATTCCTCATGTAATATCATTGTTACTAATGGGGAAAAAGGGAGTCCATCGCTTCTCCACTTAGGAGATCCTTCACATTCATGCAACCACTTCATGGGAGTAGTGAATCTATTCATAGAGAGACATGCCCATCAGATTCCTCTCAACTTCAAGAGCCTCAAACCAACAACTTAGTTCTTTAGAAAAGACAAAAAAATTGAGCCAAGAACTAGTGATTTTGAATTCTTCTTGAGGATACAAGACGGTGAGGAACACAACCTCTGCCTGACCATAAGTTCAACCATCTGGCTCTTGTCCATTGTTGTTTCCACTCAAGTGAAGAGGGAAACTAGGCTTTTCTTGGATGGTGAAATTTGTTGGCGACCCTTTTGGATAGGAGGGCCACCAAAAAGAAAATGAAAACTAAAAAATAAATGACAAACACGACTTTAGAAACTAAGCATAAAAACATCTATTGGAAACAAAATAAAACAAGATTTCTCAATACCCATAAACTACTGCAAATGAAACATTCACTAGAATTTGGGTTCCCCTTTCATTACACAAGCAAAATTTACATCACATGTAGGCCTCCATGCTCTTGGTAGGGAGGTTGTGAAACCCCCAACACTCTGTGTGGAGATCTACCACCAAAAGCCAAACTCCTATCCCAATCAATACCCATACATAATCCCTAAACCTAAACCTAGGAGGGAATATTGTATTCTTTTATTAAAAATATTTAACAATTGTTTTCCCCTCCATGACAACTTCAAATTAATTTTAGTTACAGTTCATGTCAATGACATTTCATTTCACATTGACATTTAATTTTCATAATTAATCATTTTAATAGTTACATTCAACCTCCAACAAGACCATAACAAAATCTAGGTTCATCCCGAGATAGTTGTAGATGGACATCCACGCTCACTTGTGCAACTACGGTGTGATCCAAAGCCACCTATGAATGTTGAACTACAGGTTTCTCGTCTATTCTAATTTATGTTTCCTCTTTTCACATCTCCTCCTATTTCTATGGGAATCTCGACCTTTTTCTCATGAGTCCCCATCTCTTCTCTACTCGTGTGGGTGTCTGAACCTCTACTCACAAGACCCCACTCTCTTCTTTTCTACTCTACTTTTTGCTACTGCAGCCTACATTTAGTTTCCTATTCTTCTACCTTCTTCCACTGTTCATGTATTACATACCTACTTGGACTCTCTGTCTTATGTCATTTTATAGTGTTTTTTGATATCTCCACTTTTGCTATGTTACTCTATCTTTGTCTACATCTTTTTCTTATTTTGGGGAATTTGACAAAATGGAGTGTGCCAACTAGGTTGCGTAAGACCAGCTCACAACACCTGTGAGGGTCTTAATGAAAACTTCCCATATGATATACCTGATTTCATTATTGTGCTACATGGGTTATTTATATGATTAAAAACAAAAAAATATAATACCAAAAATAATGTAACACTAACAAGGCTTGACATAGTGAAATTTAAAATTTCTGGGTTCATATTGGCTTGTGGCTCCCCCGACACAATTCTTTGCCACAGTTCTAAACTCGAATAACCATCCTTTGTGAGGTATATATCTAGTGGTTGACATTATTCTACGGGCCTTGCCTCTAGTGAATTATTTGGCATTAAAAAATAAATATATGATTACAAGCTTCAATCACTTTTTTTTTCAACGCAAATAAAATGCTTTTCTTTTCATTAAAAAGGAGAGAGTACATTCTCTTAGAAAGCTTACAAACATATCTTATTTTCCACACATTTTATAGAGTTATAATGGAAACCAAACAAAAATCGTGTTTTTCTTATTCTACCTATCAATCTATTCAAGAGAAACTAGGATCTATTAGTCCACAAATTAGAATTGAGTACCTTAACATAATAGATTGTTACAATAATATCATAAAGAGATAGACTTCAAAACAATGTTGTGGTGAATTCCTAATGGATATTGATGCATCCATCATTCATGAGTCTGTCATGGACATAAACTGCATAATGATACTTACCTGATTTTGAATTGATTTCCCTTTTAGAAAGAAGACCTGCAATCTAGTTCTAATCTCGGTAGATGTGGGAGTGGGAGATGCTCTGGAAGGAAGGCTCTAGATTTTGTTTCATCTCATCCATTTCGACGGAATATGGGGATTGAAATTTTTGTAATATTTTACCCAATCTATGATGTAGTTGGCATCACCATTAATGTGTGTGATGTCCATCCCCATCCAATTGGTGAAGGTGAGAACACCCCAGAGCGCAATAAGATTAGATCTATTGTTTTCTCCCTTCCTCCCGGCCATCAGAAGTGGAAAATATGCTCGGGCTCTAGGATGATAACAATACTACATCCACACCTTCGCTTTTGGCTAGCCCCATCAAAAAAAACTCTGGGATCAATCCCCTTAATGTTATTTTTAATATGTTTCCTTCCTTTTTCCAAAGCCTTCTTACAACCAATCTCAAAATAAAAAGTGATACTTTTTATTATCACCTCTCAAACCATCGAAATGTTATGTTCAAACATCCAAGCATTTCAACTTCTCCATATGGCCCAGATAGCATAGAAAGGAAGGGAATGGTAATCCAATTTGTCCTTGGACTAATTAATAAAATATTCTACAAGAGAGGTCTAAGATCTCAGATGCCCCAATTTAAGAATGGGCATCACCATGGACAAAAAAAATTTGCTGAAAGAGCATCCAATGAAAATATGATTGGCCTCCTCATCCTGCATCCTGCACATGGAGAAATACCTAGTCCATGCAAACCTCTACCCTATAATTTAGCCCAAGTGATATTTTTTTTTTGTGGATGGCTAGCGACCCAAAGCATTGAAACTTCATGGGAATCTCGCAACCCCACATTGCCTTGAACCAACTAATAAAATTGAAATATTTTTTCGATAATGGAAGATGGCTATAAATTTCCTTAACTTTTGGAAACCCATATTTAGTGGGGCCTTCCCATTGCAGTAAATCTTCCCCTTCCCCAATGAATGTGGAAGTAGCATATAATGTTGAGATGTATGCTTCCCATTCAAAGGCCAAGTTTGTAGTCAACCCAATATCTATAGCTCTCAGCCATGTCGCATGTTAATTTAATTGGATGTTCCTAACAGCTAGATGAGCTACTTTGAAGATTCCCATATCATTAAGAAGGGTAATAAGGGCAGCTAATAAGGTGTGGTTACCCTACAATCCTTTAATTGTATCTAGGCCTACCTCCACCTTGTTCCTATCCTTGATTTTCCATATTATGTTTCCCAACATCCAGTGACAATTTTTCATGTACTCCTCCATATGAATGAGGTGCCATTTTTCCTTATTATCCTCATCCTTAACCATGATGAGAGGCCAAGTCCATTCATGTACTTATCTCTAATTATTTTCCCTCAAATGCCATTATCGCTAGCCCACCTCCATAGGCTTCTAATGATTAAGGTGCAGTTGAAATTATGGGTATCCAGAATACCCCATCCCCCATCATCTATCAGTCTTGCAATGGCCTTCCACCTAACCAAATGATATTTCCCCTTCAGCTCTGTGCCAGACCATAGGAATCTCACCATAATCTCTTCAATCTTTTTACAGACCTCCATAGGCATCAAAAATATATGCATCTAGAATACCAAAATATTTTGAAGGACGTATCTAACTAAAGTCAACGGCCTCCATTGGAAAGCCATTTGTGAGTCCACCCTAAGATTTTTTTATCAAATCTATCTAGAAGCTAACCCCAGTCCTTGTTGTAATAATTATTTTCCTTGAGTTGGAACCCAAGATACTTGATGCCTTCTTCCAAATTGATCACAAAAATCCCAAATAATTTGCAAATCTCCCTACATATTGGTTCATTGGTGTGAGCAGAGATCAATATTGATTTATTTGTGCCCATAAATAGGCCAAAAGATGCACTGAATAAATAGACGATGTTGTGAATAGACAATTAGTCATCATTATCATTCATTCCCCCAAATGGAAGGTCGTCTACAAACATAATGTGAGTAACCTGCATATTCCTAGAAACTTTCACATCTGTGACATTACCATTTCCTTTAGCCTCTCTTATATTTTGACTCAAACTGTCCATGACTAGAATGAACAGGAGTGGCGATAAGACACATACTTATCTGAGGCCTCAGAATGCCCTAAAGAATTTGCTTGGGTACCCATTAATGATGATAGAAACGTTTGTGGACTAAATACATCCCACAATCCATCCAATGTTTTTTAGGGATATGCCCACTTTGTGCATAACCATATGCAAAAACTCCCAATCAATTAAGTTGAATGCCTTTGTCAAATCTACCTTTATCAATATAGCCTCCTATTCCTACTTTGATAGAATGCATACATTCCTAAGCGATACCAATTGAATCCTGAATTTGTCTACCATCCAAAAAGCTAAATTGTTCAAGAGAAATGAATCTAGATAGAGTCTTCTTTACCTGCCTTTCTATAAGCTTTGAGATAATTTTATACAAGGCATTATAGAGAGAAATGGTCCTGTAATCATTTAGGGAGGTTGCGTGTCCTTCTTAGGGATAAGATAAATAAAGGTGGCATTCAATGCTCTTGTTATATATCTATTTACACAGGATTCCTCCGCCACAAGTACAATATCAACAAGCATCAAACCAAGGAAATGTTGGAACAATTCCACTCTCCATACATCCGAACCTGGAGTTTTTTATTTTTCACTAGCCTGAATGACTGCCATCACCTCCTTTTTCATAAACAGTTCCCCCAACTTCTCATTGTCCTCCTGATTAAACATGAGCGATAGATGTTAAATAAAAAGCTTTAATCACTTATATAGAATGTTACCTCTTGTATCCATCAAATCATGCAACATCTAAAAGAAGCCATTCTTTACACTCTCTACTTCTGCATGTGTTGCATTTATAGGCCTTTGGGCTTGCTCTACAACCAAGTCAATATCAAAAGACTTTTCGATATTGTTGTCATCTATTTTTTATATATCATGACCACCTCTTGGAGTGCTAGGAATAGTGCCTTCACATTTGTGAGTATCATTAATAATATTTGGTATTATTGGAATGGTATTGTGAACATAAAACCCTTGGTATCCTCCCTCAATAGTAACCATAGCCAAGAGAGGGCATGGAAGCATCGACACTGCAAGAGCTTAAATTGATACTAGGGATAGAACTGCTATTGAGATTGAATGTCTTGAGACCTTATATCAATGCACAACCTTTTGGGACAAGTGTCCATATCCCTGTGTAGTGATGTCAATGAAATCACTCCTCTTGCATGTGCAGCTGTTAGGCTCACCATATCTCGCGATAAGCCAAGTCATAATGGTTTTGTAAACAAATTTTCCCATGCAATGATTGAACTCATGTTGGTAGAAGACACTTTCACTGAACAACCACAACAGAAAACAACACAACCAGTCAGTGTTTTCAAAGAAAATGGACAATTGCAGCATATTGATTTCCCTAGACACGAATGGGTGGTTGTGCAAGGGGTCCTTCCAAATTGCACTACAAAATTCATTTCCTAACAAACCTATAAAGGAAACACACATTAATCATTGTGTACTAAAAGATATTCCTCCTATAATATCATTGTTAATAATGGGGAGAAAGGGAGGCAAATGCTTCTCCACTCAAAAGCTCCTTTGCATTTAGACAACCACTTGATGGGATGTGAATATGGTCAAGGAGAGGCATGCCCATCAGATTCCTCTCAAATTCAAGAGCACTAACCAAACAACTCAATACTTTACAAAACCCATAAAAAATTTTGAGCCAAAAACTAACTAGTTTGCATTATTAATGAGGCTACAAGTAGGTCATTCCCATAGGCTCTAGCTAACCACAAGTTCAACCACTTTGGCTTCTTTCCACCATTTTTTCCACTCGACTGAAGAGGGGAACCAAGCATTTTTCAACTGGTGTAATTTGTTGGTGACTTTCTTGGCAAGGAGGGCCAGTAAAAATAAAATGAAAACTAAAAATTAAATTATAGACACAACTACAGTAGTTCAACATGAAATATTCTAATGACAAAAGAATAAAACCAACAAGCTCAATAGACAGATAACTACAAATGAAACAAGAACTAGAATTCAAATTCCTCTTTCATTACACAAGAAAAATTTACATCACATGTAGGCCTCCTTGCTATGGCAGGGAGATTGCATATCCCCCATCGCTCTCCTTATGCACACCAAACTCTATGAAAAAATCTACCAGAAAAATCTAGATTCGAATCCTAATGAATACCAATACATAACCCCTAACCCTACACCTAGTTGGGAACATTTTTAATCTTTTAATGAAAATATCTAACAATTTTTTTTTCCTCCATGGAAAATTCAAATTCATTTTGGTTACATTTCATGTCATTTACATTTCATTTCACATTTACATTTAATTTTCATAATTAATATTTTTACTGGTTACATTTAACCTCCAACAAAGACTCAATAAAAGAATGAATGTGTTGAGGTTAATAGTGTTGGTTTGCAGGGCCATAGTTTTGGTATCCCAAGGATTTTGTTCCGAGGGATTTTATTTAATAAAGCCTTTAAAAAGGCTTGATATACTACATCTTCATGAAGGTGAGTGGTCAAGGTTCACTTGGCCATCTTGTTCAAATTTGTTTAATGTTATTGATAGATATATTGATGGTGTTTATTTTTCCTAGTTTGGTTTTTCTAGGGTAAAAATAGTGTTTCTATTTTTATGTTGTGTTTTATTTTTATTTTCTCTAGCACTTTTATTCCTAATAATTGGTATTAGGGCCATGGTTATGAGTACTATAAGAATTGAAAATGGATATTCTATTGCATGTGAATCTAAACTCAAAAATTTAGGGTGCTTAGGTTGCTACCATGAAGTGGAGGAAGTTAGACATTGTCCTTGTGTATATGTATGGAAAGTTTGACAACATGGAGGATGTAGGAATTTTTTTGATGAAATTCCTCAATGAGATGATGTACCATGAAAGTTTATGGTTGCAAGATATTCATCAAATGGGTTTTCCTAAGGAGTCCAAGAATAAATGAAGATGGTGAGTGCATTATCATGGAGTCTTAAATGAAATCAAAACACTAAAATTAAACAATTTATTATAGATTAAAAAAAAACATGTATATGGTCATATATCTATAATACTTAGTTAGTCATCCATATCCCTAGTGAAACATCAATAAATTTTCGTGGTAAGACTAGGTGATATGGGGGTATGTTGGATTCCCAAGTACAATGGTTATACATTTTAATGGGGCTGCACTTGGATGATCACCCCAAGTTAATTTTAGAGGCGAGGAATGTTATGATAAACTTTACTCAATAAAAATCCAGTGAGTGAAATCTATTTTAGGTTAATAGTGGTCTTTTTTGGAACCATAATGTTGATGGCCCATGTATAAGTTTTAAACCTTATATAATAATTAAATTCACATTTATATTCTTAATAAATATAAAAGTACAAATTTGGAAATCACATATTACATAGAGGATTACCCTAAAAACCCAAACAAAGAAAAGCATGAAACTGTTTAGAGTCATAGATTTATTTTTTATCATTAATAAGTTGCATTGTTACAAAAGATAATTAGGATATCACATCATCAAAAACCCATAATAAGTTAAACCATACTATACTACAACCTTAATTCCTTAATTATTATTATAAAACCATGGGTTGAATTACCATGTGCAACAAACCACAAAGAAAATTATGCCCTGAAAATCATCAGAAATTGATGCAAAAAATATCCTATTTTTTCACGGGATCCTCTCCTTATGAACTAGATACTATTTGTGATGAAAAAAAGCATGCATGGAATTAATCATGCATAAAATGAAACACATACCCAAAATTCTCCCACTTGTTGTTTTCTTTGCATATAAAGGGTCACATGAGTACACTAAGATAACTTATCAATGCTCACAAACATTGCTAATGAATATCGGTCATTCTTCAAAATGTCCATCTTTACCAATAACACCTTATATCCAACCATGCCTCTCACAAAGTGGTATGTAACATCAATATGTTTTTTCTTAGAATGATAAGTTAGGTTCACAAAGTCACATTGAACCTCAATACGTTTTTTCTTAAAATGATAAGTTATGTTCACAAAGTCACATTGAACATCAATGCGTTTTTTCTTAGAATGATAAGTTAGTTTATTTTCTAGAAGGATTGAATTTTGAATACTAAAGTATAATTTTATAGCTTCATGTATAAATATGATACTTGAACACAATCTCTATAATCACAAAAATTCCTTACTCGCACAAGTCGTTGCATGTGTTTAACTTTGGTAGTTGAGAGTGTCACTATAACTATCTTTTGTTCATATAATTGATTACTTCTCCAATGATCTACAAACTTTAATGGATATTCCATTGGGTAGCTTGTCACAACATATCTAATAAATATTTCTTGAAATCCCAAAATTTATACTATGACGGTTTATTTCCTTATAATTTTTCTTTATCAAATTATTATTTTTACTTATTTTGCAACATACAAAATGAAAAAAATAGAGAAAAAATAGAATAATCAATTATAATGAGACAACAACACAAGATATGATCCAGGTGGATATCAATGGCCACCCACCTATTCCATTGATTCAATAATTCTATATCCTCTTGGTATTTTTATATGGTTTTTTTGGTCCTAAACTTCATGGATTATTTTGAGAACATAAACAATGTTTTGGTAGCCAAGAATTTCCATGGTATGCTTGCTTGGTATAAATTTGTAGTCCTTAGATAGTTCTTTCCCATGAGCTACTATGCACCACAAAGAGACATTATATGCAAAGGTTGCACCTTTGGGAATTTTATATACCAACTAACCACCGAAGGGGAAACAAAAATTTTGGTGTTTCATCTTCTATGGTGACGGATTTGGACCTCTAGGGTTCTTTAGTTATGTTAAAAGGCCATTCCTTCAACCTCTTGTAATAGATTTTCTAAATACATGTAGTTTCCATCTCCTTATCTTTAGATATAACTACCATCATTCTAGCTAATTTGTGTTCTATAATACCTTTCTATTTCATTTATTAATAAAATTTGGATTTTCACCATATTATTATGCTTTTGATTATTTATGTTTGTGTGTGCGTGTTTCATTTCCTTTCTTTCCTTTCATTTCATTCCTTCTACAACCTAGTTCAGTGGTATTGGAGTAAGTTTATCCTTATTGTTTCTCTATACGTGTCCCCAATGAGGTCATGGAATAGAGAGTTGAGTTTTGAGCTAGTTCTACTTTGGAACAATCTCTCTTATCAATATAAGCACCCACCGATGGCAAAAGAAAAGAGAGATGATGGAACAAGTGATCCTATAAATTTATTGCTTGAGGGATTACTCACATGATAGCATAATGAGATGATGGAAAAAAATTCCTAATCCTTAAAAAAATTACAGCAACAATTGAGACACTTTTTGAATCGGTAGTAATTTTCGAGGTGTGACACCCTTCAAAGTACAAGTCAACTTTTACATCCCATTACTTGAGGGTAAAATAGATATTGGTTCTTTGGAGAAATGGTTTTTTCTGTTAGAGGGCTATTACTTTATCCAAAATTTTCCCAATAATGAAAACATCGCCTTTGCAATCGTAAAATCCCTTTGCCATGTAAAATATTGGTGGCAGGTTTACTATGGATGATAAAATGAATATGTATACAATATTCAAGGCAAGACCCACTTGCGAAGCTTTCGTTAATGCCCTTAATGCAGAATTATACCCTGTAGGGAATTATTATGACCAATACCCAAGATGGAAAACCCTATATGTTAAAACATCATGCCATTTATGACTCTCATTCTTGCAATGCAATTGTTACTATGGGGGGTTAGTTCTACAAAGTACAAAATTATGTTCCAACTAATGCAATTCCATTGATCTCAGGAAAATAGTGTCAAAAGGTAGTCTCTCAGATTGAAAAGTTTTTCCTCTTCATGGTTTAGTTAAAATGGGAAAGAAGGTCACTGTGATGACCACAACCTTAACATGAGGCCTCTCTACACAACAAAAGTAGGTGGAAAAGATTATCAAGACATACCAAGATATATTTCCTACACCTATGGGGGTGCCTCTACACTTCCAAGTTAAGGACTCGATTGACTTGATACTTAATACTTGTTTAACTAATGTCCCAATATGTAGAGGCTCTCTATTAGAGAATGAGGAAATAACATTTTTGATGCATGAGCTCATCTAAAAGAGCCATATTCAATTGAGTTCATTACCTTGTGAGAGTCTAATTGTGTTTCTCTAGAAAAAGGATGGGATATTGAGACTTTGTATTAATTATAGATCCTTGAACAAAATCACTATTGATATAGATACTCAATTTAAAGTTGGAAAGTATTATTAATATTAATATTGAACTAAAGTTAGGTTACCATCACATTTCAATTGAACAAACTAATGTGTAGAACATAAAGTTCAAATATAAAGAAGCACTTTTTGAGTGGTTGGTCTTGCCCTTTGGCTTCACTATTGCTTTAGCAATGTCTTTCAAGATAATGGATGATATATTATGGCCATTCATAAACACTTTTATTGTTGTATATTTGGATGGCATCCACATGTTCAACATAGCTTAGGCCAAATGATTTCAACACATTAAGCATATCTTGAGCACCCTACAATAACACAAGTTCTATGCTAATATAGATAAATGTTCATTTGGCATGCAAAGAACTCAATATTTAGGATGAATTAAAAATGAACATGGGGTGCATGTGGACTCAACCTAAGTAATTTAGGATTAGCTACCACTGAAAAATATAAAAAATATTTGTAGCTTCTTATCCTTACAAACTTCTATGGAAGGCTCATGTTGGGGTTCTCTTAAATCACTTTGCCCTTAAGTCAAGTGACCATAGGTGGAGCATTTTATTTTTCCATTATTCGAGTCACAACATAAATAATTCAAGGATCTAAAATGTTTCCTTTTCTCTACACCCTTCCTGACCCTACCAAACCTAAAAAACTATTTGAGATCGAGATAAATGGCTCTAGCTATGATATCAATGCAGTACTCACTCAAAAATGACATATGATGTCCCATCGCAGTGAAACACTTATGATACTATCCAAAGATACCCCACCTATAATAGGAGATGTATTCCATCTTGCATGCATGTTGATAGTGGAAACATTATGTTGAGTCACGAAATGGGTATGTAGTTACTATTAATATCATCATCATTTTCCTTTATTCTTATCTTTTCTATATCTTAATATGTAATATATTGAGGAATTATGGTAAGAAATGAAGGAATTATCTGCAGTTATCATTTGGCTAATTATTACCCTTTTTATGGAGGAAAACAACAAAAGGGACAATTGATGTTCCCTAATGAAGGAACAACGAAAATCAACAAGCCAAGGAAGGAACGCGGTGGTTACGGATAAGGCTAAAGACAAATCAGGAGGATCAGGGTGAGAAAGGAAAGGTTGTCTGAAGTTGGAAATTGGTTGTCGATCCCTCAGAATCAGGAGATCCTGAGGGATTGTATTTACCCTTTATCTTTTACCCTTTCTGATTATAAAAGGAGACAATTGTAAAAAGAAAGGGAGGAATCTCTATTGTTATTGAATTTGTAATTTTAATTACAGACTCTTGCTGTTGAGAGAAACTCAGTTATATTGTAATGTTACTTACATTCGATGATTAATACATAAGTGAAGTTGGTGTTCCCTCTAGCTATCTGAAGTAACTTAGAAGTGTTCACTGGTGGCTAAGGGCCCAACCTCTAGTGGATTCAACTGCTTTCCTTTTGTCATACATTTCTAATTCTTGCAAGTGTGATGGTTTGATAGTACTTGTACTTTTTGTTATTCTATTTCCTTCACTTTTTATTATTTTCTTGTGTTGACAGAATATCTCTTCTTTATACGATTTACATCATTATCATTTAAGTCAGTTCATCTTCAGATTGCGTTACTTAGATAAAGATTCAACGTGATTGAATCAACTGTAAAGAGTCTAACTATTGTTGTCTGACTCTCAGATTGATATCATTACTATTTGGATTATTTACTAGAGACTCGGTTTGATTTATATTTAATCAGTTAAGAAGAGATATTGTTACTGTACTCTCAGTTGACGCCATTGCTAGTTGAATTTATTGAGTAATAATTGATTACAATTTCGGTAGAAGTTTGAGTCTTAAAGTTTAGTTGTTATATTACCTTTAATGATTGCTATTGGAATTTATTAGATGCACCCGTTTACTCTTGTATTTAAAGATCTATACTACAATTTAAGAAACATTACTCTCTGAATTCAATAGCAGCCACATATTGTGTGAACTCTTGAAATAAGAGGACTTGCCCGGGTTGAAAATTAATGTGAGGATAATTAAGATTTTTAAAAGGAACCTTTTATTAGTCAAAATTTTGGCACCATTGCTAGGGAGAGTGTAGCCATTTATAAAGAGTGATGCACATCTGATAATTGTTGTTGAGGAAGAATTGGGTATTGAAAACGAAAGGTAAGAACCTATGTAACGAGCAATTAAAGTGCTTGCTCCTCTGCCCGCTTTTTAGCACAATTACAGAAAACTAAAGTAGGTATTTGATGTTTGTCTATTGAGAGAGAGCTGGGTATTAAAAATGGAAGGTAAGAACCTCCGTAGGGAGAAAGAAAAATGCCTGCTCTCCTGGACACTTTCCAACAGAATTGTTCGGAACTTAGGGTAGAGATGAACATTTGAATTGTATGCATGAATGACTAAGAAGAAAAGTCCCGAAAATAATCCAATTCCACTACCCAAACCTGAAAAAACTAAGTGACCAGTGACCCTTGGACGATCAACTTTCATAGACGACATCTTAAAGAAAGCTGAATCTCAGCCATCACTAGGTCCTTGAACAGTTGCTTCTAGGCAACCTACTGTCTCCCTTCGGACCATAGGCTCACCATCTATAGCCTACACTGAGGTCCATAGTAAAATAGAAGGAACTAAGCAGAGTTTTCAAGATATTGAAAATTCATGCCCAAGTCCCTGACAAGAAGGGAATTCTTGTAATATTCATGAAGGAGGAGGAGAAATAGGGGAAACAAAGGAACCAAGATCCCCCTAGGGAGTAATTGAACAAGGAACACTCAGTATCCCAGATCGAGGGAGTGCTATTTAGATGAATCCCACCCCTTCTAGTCACCCTAGGAATAACTCTCTAGAGGTCCCAGAAGGGTACTGGCATATATTTGATCAAATGGCCAACAACCCACAAGCACCCCAGACCTCTACATTATAGTATCCCATCATTAACACAGCTATCAATGCAACCATGAAAGCTATCCCTCTCCAAAATATTCCCACCTTTCATGGACTCACATCAGAGGATCCAAATGTATTTTTATTTGAATTTGATGTATTATGTCGGGGTTATGATTATACCACTGACTCCCAGAAACTAAAGCTGTTTCCCTCTACGTTAAAAGGAGCAGCACTCCATTGGTTTATGGGACTAGGTGGGGGCACAATAAATGATTGGGATCCAATGAAAACCGCTTTCCTTAATAAATATCAGGACTATTGTAGATCCAGGGAATTGAAAGACAAACTATTCCAAATGGTAGCAAGACTTAGTGAAATGTTGGAAGAATATGTGGAACGTTTTCAATATAACCTCCAGCGGTCTCCCTATGCAACTCTGCCCTTGCCTGATAATGTACTAACAATGACATTAATTAAAAGAATGAAAGATCAATGGTTAGAGACAATAAATATTATGGGTAAAGGTGATATATATCAAGAAGACTATGCTAATATTATTACTTTGTGTATCAAGTCCTCAAGAGGCAGTGCAAGATTGAAACTAGTAGGACACGACATGACCATAAGGGATAGCAAAATCTTTGGTGGGAGTATTACTCGTGCAAAAATTGGGAACCTGCTAGAGGATTTCAAAATATATATCTTGGGAACTTCGACGATGCAACTAGACATCATGCAAGCCAAGAAGAAGTAGGCTAAAGCAGAATAAAACTTGGTGACATTTTGTCCTAGATGCAGGAAAAAGCATAGTCATAAAGAATGCCCGTTGGATATGGTACAAATATGTGACATATGTACCAAAAATCACGCCATAGAAAGCTTCCCATCTCTCCTAGGGTTAAAATTAGTCTATAAGGAGGTAGAAGAAGAAAGAGAACTAGTCTACTTGCTAAATCAGCGTTGCCAATGGCAACCACGACAAATAGGTACGCCTATTGACCCATCTTCTTTCTTTCAACCTTCACAATACAATTTACAAAAATAACCAAGAGCTATGTGGAAGAACGAGCCACCTTTTCCTAATTGGTCACAACAACCATTCTCTAACACCACCTTGATCGAACCAATCAGATCAAAACAAAAATTGGCCAAATTCCTCTTACTTTCCACCATTCTGGTAGAATAATGTATATCCATCTCAATGGCCACCTTCCACTTCACAAAACCAAAGTTGGCAGTCAAGCTGGCAAAGACCTACAAACCAGCCAGCAGGAACCATCCCCCTACCTCAACCTACACTGCCAGCACCCTACACATTACAACAGAACCCTTAGACCAACCTATGACCACAGCTCCCAGGCTAGCCCAAATTGAACCCCAACAATAGATCGGTCCAATTTGTGAAAATTATTGAAGGACTAGAGCTAGAAACTGAGTTTAGGGAGTGTAATGAGCTTAAATTAAGGTCTATATGGATAATTGAGTTAGAAGAGATAAAAATACACAAATTGAAGATCCGTTACCTATAGAACAAGCACCACAAGTGGAGAATATGGTTAAATAGAAAACTCACGGTTAAACTATCACCTCTTCTCCACCATTCCCAGAGAGATTAATTATACCTCGCTCAGTCAAATATCTTGATTTTGATCTTCTGTGAGAATTGAAAATTTTGTGTGTAAAAATACCTCTCCTCTGGGCTATTTAGGACATTCCAATTTATGCAAAAGTATTAAGGAATTGTGTACGCAAAAGTTGAACAGAAAAATAAAAACAACCCCAACTATCCACGTAGTCAGTACTTTGTCTAATTTATTATCAGGCAAAGAAACACTAGTAAAATATGAGGACCTAGGAAACCCTATAGTCACAGTACAAATAAATGGATGCTCCTTCCCCAATGCATTAGTTGACCTAGGAGTAGTACTCAATATTCTCACAACAACAACCTATCAAAAACTTGGCATTACATCCTTGGACCCAACCACGACCTTGCTGGAACTGGCTGATCGATCAGTAGTCAAGCCAGAAGGCACATTACAGGATGTAATGGTGTCTATAGATTCTTGGGAATACCTAGCAGATTTTTTGATCATTAATCCTAGAAGCCATCTAGACGGACATCCCCTAATTCTAGGAATACCTTGGCTAGAAACCGCAGATGCTTACATAAGCTGTCAAATAGGCAGCATGACTATAGCAAGAGGAAGTAATTTGAAGAATTTATCCTTATATCCTCCAACTCAACCAAGTTTAACAATAATAAAAAACTAGAAAACAACCAGTATCATATTTAACTGAAAACATTATATCACAGCTAACTATAGAAGATGCTCTTGAATTCAAGGATCAAATAGAAGATGACATCATTAACACTTACATTAACCAACCAGATGTCGTATCCCATCTAAAATGTTACATGATCGAAGCAGCCCTAGATAATGAAATTGAAGAAGATCCCTTAAAGGATATTAATGACCAGTCAATACCAACAACTTCTGCTGATAATAGCAAAACCATAGAAATTGAGCCAGGGAAAGTCCTAAATATTAACAAAAACTTGATTGATGACCAGGAGTAGAAGCTTGTTCAACTTTTGATAAAATACAAAGAGGCTTTCACATGGGATTACCCAAACATTTATGCATGCACCACATCTATACAGAGAAAGATGTCATGCCTATTCAACAACCTCAATGGAGGTTCCTCACCTTAAAGATATTGTTAAAGATGAACTACAAAAAATGTTAGATGTAAATTTCATCTATCCTATATTTGATAACAAATGGGTTTCTCCATTAGTAGTGGTGCCTAAAAAGAATGGAAGGTGGCATATATGTGTTGATTATAGAGAGCTTAATAAAGAAACCCAAAAAGACCATTTCCCCCTTCTGTTCATCGACCAGGTCTTGGACACATTGGCAGGAAAAAAAATTCTCTTCTTTCCTAGACGGATTCAGTGGCTATAATCAAATTCAAATTGCCCCCGAAGACTAGGATACGACTACCTTTACTTTCCCTTGTAGGACATTTTCTTACATGGTATTACCTTTCAAACCGCACAATGCACCTGCCACATTCCAGAGGGCTATACTTTGCAATTTTTCAGACTTGATAGACAAGGGCTTGAGATGTACATGGATGACTTTACACCCTATGGAGATGACTTTGAGCCAACATTACAAACACTAGAGAAAGTTTTGCAAAGATGAATTGCTACCAGACTCTATTTAAGCCATGAAAAATGCCACATGATGATGACCAAGGGCCTCATCCTAGGTCACTACATCTGATCAGCTAGAATTCAGGTAGATCCAGCAAAAATTCAGATAATTCTCTTAATAGCTACTCCCTCCACACAAACTGAGGTACGTAGTTTCTTGGGATTTCTTGGATATTATAGAATATTTATAAATAATTTCTTTCAAATTGCTACACCATTATATGCATTAACAGGGAATATTGATTTCATATGGACTGACAAATGTGACACTATTTTTGATGATTTAAAACGGCTAGTATCAATAGCCCCAGTACTACAGGGCCCAAACTGGGATTTTCCATTCCAGATTTCATCTGATGCATTAGATATGGCCATTGGAGTAGTTCTCAGCTAGGAGGAAGATAAGAAACCTTATGCAATATATTATATTAGCAAGAATCTATCTCCAGCTAAGTTGAATTAAACTGTGACCGAAAAGGAATTTCTGGTTGTGATCTATGCTATTAATAAATTCAGACATTATATAACAGGATACCTTATGGTTTTGTATATTGATCACTCTGCTATTAAATATCTAGCTAATAAACTTGTTACAAATGGAAGAGTGATAAGATGGTTGATCCTTTTGGAAGAATTTGACATAACAATCAAAGATCGACTAGGAAAGGAAAATTAAGTAGCAGACTTCCTTTCACGTATTCCAAAGACAAATGACTTGGTAGTAGTAGAAGACCAGTTCCTTGATGAACACTTATTCGTTGTCACTGTGAAAACACCATGGTACGCAGATGTCGCAAACTACCTAGCAGTGGGAAAATTACCCAAGCACCTGATGCCCAGTGAAAGAAAACAAATAGTACAACTTAGCACTCGGTACTCCTGGATCGGAGGATATTTATTTCATACATGGGCCGATATGCATATTTGAAGATGTGTCAGGGAAGACGAAGTCTTTGACATAATGAAAGCTTGCCACGATGGCCTTGCGGTGGACATTTTGCAGACCGTAGGAATGGTCACAAATTCTTACAGACAGGCTATTATTGGCCCACCATTTTTAAATATGCCAAGAAGTTTGTCTAGGCATGTGATAGTTGCCAAATAATGGGATGACCTGGGTAGTCTAATGAGATTCCCCTGCATTAGCAGTTAGTCATTAAACCTTTTGAATGATGGGTGTTAGATTTCATTGGTCCAATAAACCCATCATCTAATCAAAACACAATACTAGTTAAAATAGAATATGTGACTAAATGGGTGGAGGCAGAAGCATTACCAAGGGCAATGGAGGACTCAGTAGTTCAATTTCTTTTCCAAATTTTTGCGCAATATGGCTTGCCAAGAGAAATAATCATGGATGGAGGGCCATAATTTATAGGTCATAATATTGTTGTGACATTAAAAATTCATCATATCATGCACAGAATCACAACTCCATACCACTTTTAAGCAAATGGCCAGGTAGAAAATACCAATAAAGTAATCGAGGCAATACTCACAAAGACAATTGCATCACATAGACGTGATTGGGCTACTCGATTATCAAAAGCCTTGTGGGCATACCGCACAACATGGAGAAATACCACAAGATATTCCCCAAATTAGCTAGTGTTTGGAAAAGAACCTATCTTCCCAATCGAATTTGAAATTCAGACATTGAGGATAGCTTAGGAAGTAGGCTTGGACTTAAACGAAGTACAGATTAATAGGCTACATCAAATCAATGAATTGGATGAAATTCGTTTATCAACTCTTCGACATACTGCATTGATCCAACAACAAAGACTGAAATGGCATAATGCCCTTATCAAGAAGAAGATCTTCCATGAAGGTGATTGGGCACTTCTGTATGATTCTAGGTTCCAGGATTTCTCGGGAAAACTCTAGACCAGATGGTTAGGCCCTTATGAGATATAAGAGGTGCATGATAATGGCAACCTCACCTTAGCCACCATTGATGGGTCTGGCTACTCTTTTAAAGTGAATGGACATCGAGTGCACCTCTATCACAAACCACTTACCAGGGACTCCTTTTGCTAATAGTTACGGGAAGATTCCACTATACAAATTCTTGTCGAGGAGGGAAACTTGTCCACAACATCAATCCAGTGAAGAATTTTTTTTTTTTGAAATTTGTACATAAATTTCCCTTTTTGTTTGATTGAATTTGCTTGTATAATAAATTGTATATAAGTTTGTCTTTTTTTTGTTTTTCCTTTGTTGTTCCCTCTAAGGAACAACAATGTTCGTGTGGATTTTCTTCTTGATGTTCCCTCTAAGGAACAACAATGTTCGTATGGATTATTTTTCTTGCTGCTCCCTCTAAGGAACAACTGTTATTCCCTCTAAGGAACATCAATGTTCATGTGGATTTTCTTATTGTTATTCCCTCTAAGGAACATCTATTGTTCCATCTAAGGAACAACTTCTGTTCCCTCTAAAGAACAACCGTTTTTCCTATTAGGGCCTGGATCTACCTCAGGTTGAGAAAAGCAGGTCTAAGGTAACATCAAACCACGCTTAACCTGGTAACTAGTCCTACCAGGTTAGGAGAGGGCTCTCTCCTTGTCAATCTCAATGAAAATTTAGCAAATAAGGCTTGAGATGACTGATATAAAGACTAATTTTAGGCTACGTATGGTTGCTCAGAATAAGTTGATTGATTTTAATGGTTGGTTGCTAGATCAGATGAGGAAGGCAGCTTTGGGTCTAGGAAATGAACACAGATTTGCAGAGGTTTCTATGGGGAGAGGTAGGCAAGTGTTTTAGCACTTTGAAATGAGTGTAATGTTGAGTCTAAAGACTAGTGAGGATCTAGAGAGGGCATGCAAGTGTCATGAGTCCTCTTAAAATAGTAGAAAACATGTAGAACTAAATAAACCCTAAGGCAAAGCACTGAAACATCAACGAATTCTACCCTTTACAAGATTCATTTAGATATGAAGAATAAAAGAGACGATGGCACACATAAACATAAGATCACTAAATAACTAAGAAGGAAACAATACTAAATCACATTCCCACAAGAATCCCACAAAAGGTTGCAAAACGCTAGTTTATTTCCTTGCCAAACTACAGAAGTGATGTACAATTGTGCTCAACGCATCCATAAGAGTCCAACCTTTAAAAATGACTGAAAAAACACATGATATAGACCTCCAAACCACCTGTGCTATCCATCAGGGGTCAAATCCATGGGAAGAGGGGTGGTTTCGACCATATCTAAACTAGGAACACAAAAATAGGTAGTGGAACAACTTGCCTCTAAAACCTAGGAAACTAATTCATTCAACTCTAAACCACCTACGACTGATGTATCTACCTTATCAAGTCAATTTTCATCATTTTTACATCATAGTACATCAATTTACATCATGTCACATCATGAATTCGAGCATAAGAGAGAAAAAGTCCAACTAGAAGAAAACTAGGCAAAAAACAGAGTTTTTTTGAGCAAAATTGGCACTTTTTCATCCTGTGTGTAGCACCACTTTCTTGTGTGCATTGTGCTTTTTCCTAGCTAATTTTGGAAGGCTTCCCGAGGTCCAAATTAGGTGTAGGATAGCTCGTTGGAAATAAATATGAGTCTACATTTTGGAACAACTTGAATTTTGTGATTTGGAGTCCATTTTCCCCTCCCAAATGGCAATCTCCCAAGACTACTTCCTATGTGGCCAAAAAATGGCAGAGAGGGCATTTTTGAGGTGTTTTTAGCCCTTTTGGAGGTCCAAAACTTGTCAAAATTTCCTAGAAATTTTTGAGCATGCATAATTTTTCATAGGGAATCCAAAAATTCCAAGTTTTATTCAAATGGATGCCCCTATCAAAAGCAAGCGCCAGGTGGCGCTACGCACCTGCTGGAAAAACTTGTTTTTTCCATAAAAAATTCAAAATTGCCAAAAATTTCACCAAATTTCTTGAAATCTGGCATGAATTATCTATTTCAAGTGCTATGTTGGGCCAATGAAGCTTCAACCAAGATATTGAGTTTATCTTGTTCTTTCTTACTCCTCAAAGTCTTCCTCAACTTGGCTTTTAGGCTTCTTATCCTTGTTTTACAAATTTTGTTTCGTGCCAAATAATGATAAGCCATGTGTCATAACATATTTTTCTCCTTCTTGGATTTCTCAAGAATCTTCTCCAAGTGCATATTCACCCTCTCTATCCATGATTCCCAATCAGCATCAATCTCTTGCGTAAGGGGTGTCAATTTGACTTTCTTTCTTTTTGTTGCTTGCCTGTTTTCCCTTATGGTTTGCAACTCCATGATTGTTTTTTTATCCTCCAACTGCATGTTCTATTGCTCAAGATAATTGATTATCCACTTAGCCCTTTCAAGGTTAAGAGATAAGGCATGGATGTCTGCTTCTTGTTCTTTGATGATCTCCTTGAGTCTCGAGCTTTGAGAGCCCAAATCAGTATACTCCTCCTAAATAAAAATAAAATCTTTGTCCTGATCTTCAGAAGGCCCTTCCTTATGCAATGGTTTCTTCCCTTTATCCTGTACCTACTCTTCTGAAGAAGAGGGCAAAGCCCCTTTCACCCCGGGTGAAGATAGCATTTGCCTATTGTTTGGTGAAGGAAACGAGACCCCTTCCACCCCAAGTGGAGATAATACTCGTTTGGCAGTTGCAAATAATCTACTTCTACCTTTTTCATAAGTAAAAAACATTGGTACTCCTGTAGCTTGAGTCTTATGAACCTCTGGCTGATTTTAACGCCATCCTTCCTCTTGAAACACTAATGGGGTCATTTGAGGGCTTTTGAAAAACTCATGTGAAATGAAAGTATCCCATGAAACATTCGACAAACTCAGCTGATGCAAAACAACAATCTTGATCAATGAAAAATGATAAATGTTGTTGAACTATTGATGAAGAGGTTTTCTTTGCACCAATGTAGCCATTTTCTCAATATTTCTACATATGAGATAGTGGAGGTTCATCATCGTCACTCTAGTGAAATTCGTCAATAATCTAACATGATAAGTGTACAAGTGAGAAAATCTCCTTTCATAGGTGAAGTATTTGATAGTAAGCTTCATGAGTGGGGCATAAGTGTCCTGTAGGTATCTGAAAGGAAAGACCCTACTGACTTTCTTTTGATCACTAGCCTTGACATAAGGCTCATAATGCTCTTTGCTCGCAAGCTGTCCTTTGTTCCACTATTCACCTACATTTGGAATACTTGTTGTTGCAGCTATAGTTTCTGGTGTCAAAGTGAAGGAAACACTGGCAAAGTTCACCTAGCCATTGTGAATATGAAGGACAAATAGCCTAGCAAGTTCATTGTGGTATTTCACCCTCTCCACCATCTCACAAAACTAGTAACAAGACTAATGTATAAAACATGTTACTGCAAGAGGACAAGCTAATAAATCTGTGAGTGTGGTGGGATCCTCCTGGATTTGTTTTCCTTCTTTATGTGGTTTTATTGATGCATGAATCTCTTGGGAGGAATCACTTACAGTTTCTTCATGCCTTTCATAAGATGAGTTTGTTTCCATATTTGCCAATTCATGGTGTGATGAGTATGAAGATATTTTCTCAAGAATAGGTGACTGTTGTTTTATTCTTTGGGATTTGATGAGTGGACTGATAATATAAGTGGAAAGGAAGATTTTGATGCTAGCTATAGGGTTACTAGGGAATGATAGGGTTTTGGGAATGAAGATTAGGGTTTGGGAAATAGTGGGAATTAGGTGTAGGGCTTAGGGTTTGGGAATAAGGGGGTAAGATGAGTGTAAATGAGAGAGGGAAAGGGAAATAAAATTAGGGAAATTTAGTGGAGAGGAATGGGATATGAGAAACCTATGCAAGGGATTATAAACAACAAGAATGACAAAAACTGTAGAACCCTAGATAGTTTTGTCTAGGAAACTTTGAAACAACTTAGGGTTTAATTTTTCACCTTTCAAAACATCATCAAGAATGACTAAATCTTTTGCTATGGAAAATGGGAGGGTTTACTTACTTGAAAGGATGGTATTTTGAAATTTTGGGAGCCTTAAAGAATCGATGGGATGATTTTTTGGCTTGGCAGACTCGTGCACTACGCCAACACCCATTAAAAACTCTTTGTAATTCTCGCGCTAGGTGCAGGTGTGCCGCGCCAAGGAAAAACCTAAACTTTGTTGCAATTTTTCCTTTTCTTTCCTCAAATGTGATTTTTTTCTCTTTCTTTCTTTCATTTGCACAAAATGATGTCTTATAACACAAATGATCCCTTTCTATACAAATGAATTTAATTTTTCATTTAGGAAAGACCCACTTTCTAAAGTTGCTTTTTACTTTGCTTTTTTTTTTAAACCCTCTTCTTGTAGTTTGGCTCTTTTTTGTCATTTGATGGACTAGTGCTTGGATTTTCTTGTCTCTTTTGCAGGAGCTGGAGTGCAGGAGTTTAGTAAGGTGGCCAAGGCTGTAGATGATGCTTTATTACATATGAAAACAATAAAATTACATAAAATTTGTACAAGAAATTGAAAAGCCCTGTTTTCACCTCAAAACAGAGTTTTGAGGTAAAAACCCTTTATGGAGCAAATCATCAATAATATTTGTGATTTTATGAACTTATTAAAAATCCTCATGTGATTGCTGGCCTCTTATTGAGCTTTTGAAGATCATGGTGGGAAACCTTAGACCTAATGAGACTTGAAAACCCTAAAATGACTACTCCAAATGAAATGAAATAAAAATGATAACAGATGACTTGTACATATGGAAATAGGCCAGCAAATGAAAAGAATGAGGGAAACTTGAAAAAGAACCACTACCATCATATGATCCATGACCTAATGGAGTGCAGCTGATGGGATGAGACACCTAATATGCATGTAAAAAGAGAAGTTTTGATCACTGATGGAGGGATGAATATACCGACACTAACATTGGCTTCAGTGGGGATGGTAGCTGCTGGGAGGTGCCAAGAACCGCATTTCTTTGGGAGAGTAGACCAATGCCTTATCCATTGGGCATGGAGTCAAAAAATCAAACTGAAATGCATGACTGAAAACTGATGACTTGATGACACAAGTTGACTTGAAACTGGCTCAATACTAAAACACAACTGACAAAATGGAAAATATTCTCAAAATAGAGCTTATTCAATAAAACATACTCTAACTATTCCATTCATCACCTAATCGAGTGAAATGAAACAACCAATGTAACCAAGTAAGCATTCTGGCTGCTTTTTGCATTCTCCACAAGTGCTTGCTTATGAACAATAGGAAAGAACTACTGAAAGGCAACTCCCATGAAAATTTGTAAACTGATCTATTGAATAATATTGGTTCTCTATCCAATTCCAAAAATACTGCATAAGGATCTTGAAATTCATATGCACTGGGACTTAGCTCATCCAATGGATTTCTTTGCTTCTCCTCATACCATGAATGCAAACCTTCATCTAAGCACTGTGACGAGACTCCTACTGAAATTGACAAAGAAACGGGCTGCCGGATCAGGTTTTTATCAATACACGTTTCAAGCTCACAAGTAGCTAATGGAGAAGGACTTTGACTGTAGATATCATCCAAAACATTAACTACTAGATCGTGAAAAACTTGAAAAGAATGTTGCAACACATTTTCTATTGGCTTCGATGAGATTACATGATTTCCTACAGGCTGCTCATTTTAAGATATATTATGCATTTTTCCTTTCAAAAACTGAAATGATTCAAAACAAAATGGTATGGAATCATCTTCCATCATTTGATCATATGGTCCAACTTCCAAGTCATAATTTGCAACTTGACAATCAATGGCATTTGGAGGTTGCAACTTTGGGTATAAAAAGTCTTGAACAAGGTTTTCATTGCCCTCAAGATGGTCTAGATCAAGACTTATTGACAGTTGATTTCTGATTGCATGAAAGTTGTCTCTGATAAATTGAAATAAAGCAAAAGAAAAGACAAAGATCCTATACTTACTTCAAAAAAAAATTCACTTTCCTCCTCACTTCCATAGCTGATATGCAAGGGCTAATCACTATACTTGAACTGCTGAAAGTGAACTTCCCTGTCCCACAAACTATCTGCTGATAATTTGTCTGCAAGATTAGCTTCTATTTGGAGAACATAATCATCATCATCATATTGATCAAATTGATGCAAATCATAAGTATAAAAGACATCATCAAGCATGCATGTCATATCAATAGTTCTCTCTTCTCCAGGATGATCTATAAAATAATCATTATCAGATCTATGACAACTGGGATAAGAAATAAAATGTTTTGGATCAGTAACTTGTTCTTCTTCAATCAGTGAACCATGGGCTTGAACATCATAATCATTCCTTGTAGTGATCTTCTGCATCATCTCTTCCACTGCACTTACCAAAATGTCAAGCTTTACCTCTAAGGATGTCGATTCCTCTGGATCTATGTTTTTCATCTCTTCTTCCTTCAACTTTGCCCTTCTGATCAGCAAATGAGCCTCTACATCTGCTGCACTATTTTTCATCTCTTCAAGTGTTGTAAGGTTCCTTTCTCTCAGCTGAAACTCCATTTCTGGATCAAAGGCACTCGAGTAGTGCAAGAGAGCAGATCCAAGAGAAGGTCTTATATTAACAGGCATCGAATAATAAACTTGGTTAAATCTGGAAAAAAACTATTGTATAGTCTCCCCTGGAAATCTTCTCAACTGGTTATACTCTTCTATAATCAAGAAAGGGTTCTGTCTGACTACCCACCTGTCGAGGAAAACTTTGACAAACTACTGGAAATTTGAGATGCTCGCATTAGGCAGGGTTTTGAACCAATGCTTGACTTTGCCTTGCAAATAAAAAGCAAAAATGCTAATACTAACATCTTCTTCATTAACTTCAAAAAGGTAAAGAAAAGACTCAAAATTCAATACATGTCTCTCAACAGTGATGTTGTCACGTTCACCATCAAATCTTGGTAGATATAGGTCATGCTTTTTAGGGAAAGCATGGGATATAGGAGGTAAAATTAGAGGCTCGTATTGATCTGCAATTTTACAAGGTATAGGGGTATGTACAAAAGGTATAGAATTAGTCTTGGTCTCTTAAGGCTCATCAGTTTGAAGACGGTCATCACAAGCTTTATAAAAAGGGTGTTGATCAAGCTCAAAGGCATGCAAATCTTTTGGATTCACAATATTCAAAGGGAAGGAATCAAATGCAGGCCAAGGATCTTTTCTCAAATATAACATACTTTGCAAAGCCTTCTTGACATTCTCAAGAAAAGAGAAGAAATAATTTATCACAAAGAACAAAATGTCTTGAATGAAATTCTAACTTGAATACCTGATCTTTCCATATTGTCCTTTCATGTTTCTGCTGGTTAGGTTCATCCTCCAGTGGAGTTCTTGGATCTGATATTGAAATTGATTTGGAGTAGCCAGGTAAATGATTTCAGCCTTACTGATTTCAGCCTTGCTGTGTCTGATCGTTGTCCACCATCAACAATCAAATCTAAACTTGATTACATTTTGTTGAGGAACATAAAACTACATTTCCCAGTATGGTCACCACTATGTTAGGGCCTGGATCTACCTCTGGCTAAGAAAGGAAGGTCTAGGGTAACATCAAACCACGCTTAACCTGGTAGCTAGCCCTACCAAGTCCGGAGAGGGCTCTCTCCTTGTCAATCTCAATGAAAGTTTAGAAAATAAGGCTTGAGATGACTGATATAAAGACTAATTTTAGGCTAGGTATTTTTTCTCAGAAGAATTTGATTGATTTTAATGGTTGGTTCCTAGATTAGATGAGGAAGGCAGCTTTGGGTCCAGGAAATGAACACAGATTTGCAGAGGTTTCTATGGGGCGAGGTAGGAAAGTGTTTTAGCACTTTGAAATAAGTGTAATGGTGAGTCTAAAGACTGGTGAGGAGCTGGAGAGGCAATTCAAGTGTCATGAGTCCTCTTCAAACAGTAGAAAACATGTAGAACTAAATAAACCCTAAGGCAGAGCACCTAAACATCACTGAATTATACGATTTACACCTAATTCATTTAGCTATGTAGAATAAAAGAGATGATGGCATAGATAAACATAACATCACTGAATAACTGAGAAGGAAACAATGCTAAATCACATTACCACAAGAATCCCACAAAATGTTGCAAAACCATGGTTTATTTCCTTGCCAAACTACAGAAGTGATGTACAATTGTGCTCAATGCATCCATAAGAGTCCAACCTTTACAAATGATTGAAAAAGCACATGATATAGACTTCCAAACCACCTATGCTATCCATCAAGGGTCGAATCCATTAGAATAGGGGTGGTTTCAACTATATCTAAACTAGGAACACAAAAATAGTCAGTGGAACAGCGTGCCTCTAAAACCTAGGAAACTGATTCATTCAACTCTAAACCACCTACAATTGATGTATCTACCTTATCAAGTAAAATTTTATAACTTTTACATAATAGTACATCAATTTACATCATGTCACATCATGAATTTGACCATAAGAGAGGAAATGTAAAACTAGGTGAAAAGCAAAGTTTTTGAGCAAAATTGGCACTTTTTCATCTTGTGCGTAGCGCCACTTTTTTTGTTCATAGTGCTTTTTCCCAGCTGATTTTGGAAGGCCTTCCGAGGTCCAAATCAGGTGCAAGAAAGCTCGTTGGAAAGCCCTATGAGTCTAATCTCTAGAAAAACTTGAATTTTTTGATTTGGATTCCATTTTCTCCTCCAAAATTTCAATCTCCCAAGACTACTTCACATCTGGCCAAAAAGTGGTAGAGAGGGCATTTTTGATGTGTTTTTGGCCCTTTTGGAGGTCCAAAACCTGTCAAAATTTCCTAGTAACTTCTGAGCATGCATAAATTTTCATAAGGAATCCAAAAATTCCAAGTTTTCTTCAAATGGAGGTCCCTATCAAAAGCGAGTGCCAGGTGGCGCTATGCACTTGCCGGAAAAACCTGTTTTTTCCATAAAAAATTCAAAATTGCCAAAACGTTTACCAAATTTCTTGAAATTTGGCATGATTGATCTATGTCAAGTGCTATGTTAGGCCAATGAAGCTTCAACCAATATCTTGAGTTTATTTTTTTCTTTCTTGCTCCGCAAAGTCTTCCTCAACTTGGCTTTTAGGCTTATTATCTTTGTTTTACAAATTTTGTTTCATGCCAAATAGTGATAATCCATGTGCCACAACATATTTTTATCCTTGTTTTCTTTTTCAAGTAGCTTCTCCAAGTGCATATTCAGCCTCTCTAGTTATGATTCCTGGTCAACATCAATCTCCTTCTCAAGGGGTGTCAATTTGACTTTCTTTCTTTTTGCTGCTTGTCTGTTTTCCCTTATGGTTTGCAGCTCCATGATTCTTTTTTTATCCTCCAACTTCTTGTTACATTACTCAAGGTAATTCATGATCCACTTAGCCCTTTCAAGGTTAAGAGATAAGGCATGGATGTCATCTTCTTGTTCTTTTATGATCTCCTTAAGTCTCGAGCTTTGGGAGCCAAAATCAGTATCCTCCTCATGAATCAAAATAAAATCTCTCTCCTGACGTTCAAAAGGCCCTTCCTTATGCAATGGTTGCTTCCCTTTATCATGTACTTTCTCTGCTGAAGAAGAAGGCAAAGCCCCTTTCACCCCGGGTGAAGATAGCATTTTCTTGTTGTCTGGTGAAGGAAACAAGACCCCTTCCACCCCAGGTGGATATAATACTCGTTTTGCAGCTGCAAATAATCTCCTTCTGCCTTTTTCATAAGTAAAAAACACTGGCACTCCCGTAGCTTGAGTCTTATGAACCTCTGGCTGATTTGAAGGCCCTCCTTCCTCTTGAAACACTAATGGGGTCATTTGAGGGCTTTTAAAAACCTCATGTGAAATGAAAGTATCCCATGAAACATTCAACAAACTCAACTGATGAAAAACAACAATCTTGATCAATGAAAAATGAAAAATGTTGTTGAACTATTGATGAAGAGGTTTTCTTTGCACCAATGTAGCCATTTTCTCAATATTTCTACATGAAATAATAGAGGTTCATCATCGTCACTCTAGTGAAATTCATCAATAATCTAACATGATAAGTGCACAAGTGAGAAAATCTCCTTTCACAGGTGAAGTATTTGATAATAAGCTTCATGAGTGGGGCATAAGTGTCCTGTAGGTATCTGAAAGGAAAGAACTTACTGACTTGCTTTTGATAACTAGCCTTGACATAAGGCTCATAATGCTCTTTGCCCACAAGTTATCCTTTGTTCCACTGTTCACTTACATTTGGAATACCTGTTGCTGCAGCTATAGATTCAGGTGTCAAATTGAAGGAAACACCTGCTAAGTTCAGTTGGCCATTGTGAAGATGAAGGAAAAATAGCGTAGCAAGTTCATGGTGGTATTTCACCCTCTCCACCATCTCACAAAACTAGTAGCAAGACTAATGTTTAAAACATGTTACTGCAAGAGGACAAGTGAATAACTCTGTGAGTGTGGTGGGCTCCTCCCGGATGTGTTTTCCTCCTTTATGTGGTTTTCTTGGTGTATGAATCTCTTGGGAGGAATCACTCACAGTTTCTTCATCCCTTTCATAAGCTGAATCTGTTTCCATACTTGCCAATGTATGGTGTAAAATGATGAGTATGAAGATATTTTCTCAAGAATAGGTGATTGTTGTTTTCTTCTTTGGGATTTTATGAGTGGACTAATAATATAAGTGGAAAGGAAAGTTTTGATGCTAGCTGTAGGGTTATTAAGGAATGATAGGGTTTTGAGAATGAAGATTAGGTTTTGGGAAATAGTGGGAATTAGGTGTAGGGCTTAGGGTTTGGGAATAAGGGGGTAAGATATATCTAAATGAGAGAGGGAAAGGAAAATAAAATTAGGGAAATTTAGTAGAGAGGAATGGGATATGGGAAAATTATGCAAGGGATTGTAAAAAACAATAATGGCGAAAACTGCAAAACCCTAGACAGTTTTGTCAAGGCAACTTTGAAACAACTTAGGGTTTAATTTTTCACCTTTTAAAACATCATCAAAAATGACTAAATCTCTTGCTATGGCAATGGGAGGGTTTACTTACTTGAAGGGATGGTATTTGGAAATTTTGGGAGCCTTAGATAATCGATGGGATGAGTTTTTGGCTTGGCAGACTGGTGTGCTGTGCCCATTAAAAACTCTTTGTAATTCCTGCGCTTAGTGCATAGCACTGAGCAGGTGCGCCATGCCAAGAAAAAACCTTAACTTTGTTGCAACTTTGCCTTTTCTTTCCTCAAACATGATTTTTTTCTCTCTTTCTTTCCTTTGCACCAAAACATGTCTTCTAACACAAATGATCCCTTTATATACAAGTGAATTTAATTTTTCATTTAAGAAAGACCCACTTTTTAAAGTTGCTTTTTACTTTGCTTTTTTTTAAAACCTTGTTTTTGCAGTTTGGCTCTTTTTCTTCATTTAATGGACTAATGCTTGGATTTTCTTGTCTCTTTTGCAGGAGTTGGAGTGCAGGAGTTTAGAAAGGTGACCAATGGTTACAGATGATGCTTTATTACATATGAAAACAATAAAATTACATAAAATTTGTATAAAAATGGAAAAACCTTGTTTTCACCCTTTATGGAGCAAATCTGTTGCGGAATTTTATCCCCTAAGGCTCTTGGGTGGAACCCTAGCAGACTGAAAGTTGTCTAAATCAAGAAACATGCACACACACAGCCATTATGCTAGGAAAAGCTATTTCTAAGGTGAGAAGGACGTACCTCAGGTCCTACGTTCGGGTAGTTCCTCAAGGGTGCAAACCCTTCTTCACGTCCCTTCCGCTCCTTTGCCCTGCAAAAACAACAATTCCAAGGAATGCAGCAGTATATGGACAAAGATTTACATAAAAATCATCTTTATGTTATACAAGAAAGGAGTTAGTTATAAACTTTTAGACATCCATTCATACATGAAATTCAAACATGAACATCATTAACATAAAGAAAGAAGCATATCGGGAACAAGACGTGTTTCTTTATTAGACAAGTAGAATAGTACAAAAAAGAGCAATATCACCTGAACCACTTCTGCAGGCTCAAAGCTCAGCCTCCTTCTGGATCCGTCCCGCCTCAAGCCTCTAGTAGGTCACCTTCCAATACTCACTCCAAAATGTCATGACTAAGGGATGAACATCGAATCACAAGGAAACAAGGGTTTCCTGTACAAGATGGGGGAAGTGCAGAGGGCACAAGGGTCTTCAGACCTGATCAGGGGGAAATCTTGGTATAATAACCCTTCTCTATACTCTCTCCTCCCTTAGGCCTTCCCTTAGGTGTCTTTTTATACCAATTCCAAAGTAGTTTTTTAGTTAGGAATTGGTTGGGGACAATTGAG
>APFE031384273.1:0-13021 GCA_000404065.3 Pinus taeda | reverse complement strand
TCTTAATTGTCTTGTTTGTCACTAGAGAGTCTTAGACTCCTAGGGAGGTTAGATTTGTCCGCAAAAATAACTCTTTCCGCATGACAGGGCTAGAGATCTAGATCAGAGAAGATCTACAATTGGGTATGTGTTTAACCTATTTGGAGGTGCAGTCAGTTGGATGAGTAAGAAACAATCTGTAGTGGCATTATCAACTATAGAGGCAAAATACATGGAAACCACTCATGCAAGCAAGGAAGCAGTTTGGTTGCAGAGATTGTGTTCAAGTACGGGGTTAGTACAGGGAGCTATAAGGATAGACCATGACAACCAAAGTGCAATTTTCTTGGAAAAGAACCCTGCTTATCATTCAAAGATAAAGCACATTGATGTTTAGTATCACTTTGTGAGGGATATGATAGAAGACAAAAAGGTGTTGCTGGTAAAGGTGGACACTTTGAAGAATACTATAGATGCATTGACAAAATCTGTGAGCTCTGAGAAGTTCTCTTGGTGTAGAGAAACAATGGGCATTTCAGGGCTGGAGAAATGACTAATCTCTCCTGTGGCACCATGTGGAAAGAAAACAACAAGTGGGAGAATGTAGGGTTGTGTTATATTCTTTCCGCGACTAGCCCACATAGTTTACGTGGGGGGGTAGAGCCCCCCCTTTGTTGTGCCGACTGCACAGCGAGGGGGTCATGGGGGGGCATCAACCCCCCTTGTATGGGGGGTTTGAGGGGGGCAGTTAGCCACTTGGCGCCTCCTCATTCCCTGAAGGGCTATGCCATGTCATCCATTCATGCCATATCATCAAGTCAACCCTAAACTTTGACTTTCTCTAACTCCTGCATATGAGCTCGGATTTGAGTTCCATTCACACTATTGGATTCAGAATGATGAGCTCTTTGATTTGAAGCTAAAATTATCAAAATTCTGACACTTTGAAATTTTGACAAATTTTGAGCTCCTGATCAAACAACCTATGGACAGAAGTGGCCCAACAGAAATATATCTCCCCCATCTGTTAAAGAGTGGATTCGCCTTACCAAAAAATCAAAAGCAAACATTTCCATAATTTGGAAAGTTTTCCTCAAGTAATTTGCTCTCATTGCCATGGGATTAGCTTGGCGAATTGGATCTAGACATCATGTGCACATTGGTATCAACCTGTGGTCGGGATGTGATAACAAACATATCCTCCCTCATGATTTAATCAATTTCCTCACTAAACACCAAATACAATTCCTAAATCAAATCAGGGACCCAGATAGATCAGACATTTGGGGACAACATTGGCTCTTAGCTAAGGAGCTTCAAATCCCTAGATAATGGCAAGAAGTATGGGGAAATTATCTTAGAGCTCTGTCCTCATCTCACACCATATTAACTGACCCTAAAGATGACTTATTGTGGGTTCTCTCTAAACATGGTGTTTACACTCCTAAAAAGGGTTACCTCATAACCATTGGCACAAGAGAACCTAGCTCGCACAGTTAGTGGTGGAAACATTTATGGAAGCTCAAGGGGTTACCAAAAGCACGTTTGTTAATCTGGTGCATTATGGAAAACAAATTACCAACTATAGAAAATCTAAAGAAACGAGCCTTTCATGACCCCTCTTAGTGTTCTTTATGTTGACAATTTGAAGAATCCATAGAGCACTTATTTCTATCTTGTCGGATGGCTTCCATGGTATGAAATTTCATTTATCATGGTCTCTCTTTATCGAATATATGACAAGGTAGCTCCATATCACAAGCATGGGTTCACTAGTGGAACGAAACATCATTAAATAAGCTCAAATATATACCTTTGCTTGTACACTGAGGAATATGGATCGGGTGTAACCATAAAATTTTTCATGACTCTCCCTTTTGCTCAGACAAAATAGCGCCACATGTCATAGAAATATACTCCTTGCTCCCAGAAGATGAGACCACCTCTGTCCCCCACATCATATCATTGGAAAACATCGATTACTCATACCCCTGGGCATATTTTGATGAATCCTTACAGCAGGGAACATGTGGCGGTGGGGTTGTTCTATATCTTACTGGTCATCATTATTTCAAACTAAAAGCTAGTTTGGGTCAAGTTACCAACAATTTTGTAGAATTACATAGTCTTAAGCTCTTACTTCTCTTTGCACTTGACAAACAATGCACCAAGCTACAAATTTTCGGTGACTCAAAATAGTGATCGATTGGGTCACATCACAATCCACTTGTCACACACACACTCTCAGAAGTTTATTGGATGAAGTATTGTCCCTCAAGACACGTTTTGACTTCATCTCTTGTCATCACATTTACAGGGAGCGGAACCATATTTCAGATCAACTATCCAAAGAAAGCACTTATGGACCACAATAACAACAACAATATCCAGTACCAATATTATCATTGACCATTCATGGACAATCAATAGGCAAAGGCAGTCACACAGGATTGATCATATTTTCTTGATCCTTTTTGGCACTTATGGACCACTGACACAGATGATCTTTAGATTTGATATCATTATAACATCCATATACTGGATTCTATTTCCAGAACTTTGTTAACATGATGTAAATGTTTTTTTTATATGCTAGGATGATGGAACTGATTCGTCTGATACCAATAAGAATTTTTGAATTATTAACTATGAACCATACAACATGTAATTTTCATCTTTTATCATAATGGAAATTACTATTTTTCCTTGTTGATTACATAGGGTTGTGGCACTTTTCTTGCAATAAGCCATAATATTTGTTACCAAGTTAAATAAAATATTATGTAACATTATTGGAAATTTCAAGGTTTGTGAATATTTAAATGTTCTCCTATTCATGAACCACAATCCAAGATCATTACTCATGCAAGATGTAAATAAAATCCCTTGATTTCACCTCATAAATAAAGAATGCATAAAACCCCATTTTTTGACTTAGCCAATGCAAAACACCATAATACAAAAACTACATTGGTAAATTGTGGGAAAGACTCTTGAATCCATTCCATACCATATATGTCCATGCACCCAAATTTCACAAATATGTAACAATAATGTTAGCTAAACAAATAACGAAATATTATTATTTTGCTACACACACACCACCTGTCATCTAACTACATAATGAAATATGTTTCTCCTTTATACTAGATTCTAATATCAATATTATTTTTTAAATGTCATGTGTCAAATTCATATTAAGTAGAGAAGGAATTACAAATCTCAAAAAGCAACTATAAACCAACCTAGATTCTAATATCAATATTATTTTTTAAATGGCATGTGTCAATTTCATATTAAGTTTTAAATGCCATGTGCAAATTTCATATTAAGTAGAGAAGGAATTACACATCTCAAAAAGAAACTATAAACCAACCTTAAAAAAGAAATTACTTTATTTCTTTATAAAAACGATATAAAATTAAACTTTATTGAGCCAACATTAAAATTTTATTTTATTATTAATATTTTGTTAATATACCAACCTAGATTCTAATATCAATATTATTTTTTAAATGGCATGTGTCAATTTCATATTAAGTTTTAAATGCCATGTGCCAATTTCATATTAAGTAGAGAAGGAATTACACATCTCAAAAAGAAACTATAAACCAACCTTAAAAAAAATTACTTTATTTCTTTATAAAAACGATATAAAATTAAACTTTATTGAGCCAACATTAAAATTTTATTTTATTATTAATATTTTGTTATTTTGTTAATATACCAACCTAGATTCTAATATCAATATTATTTTTTAAATGGCATGTGTCAATTTCATATTAAGTTTTAAATGCCATGTGCCAATTTCATATTAAGTAGAGAAGGAATTACACATCTCAAAAAGAAACTATAAACCAACCTTAAAAAAAAATTACTTTATTTCTTTATAAAAACGATATAAAATTAAACTTTATTGAGCCAACATTAAAATTTTATTTTATTATTAATATTTTGTTATTTTGTTAATATACGTATTATTTTTATTATTTTGTTAATACAAATATTGTTTAAATTTAAATTCACTGATTCGACATTAAAAAAATATTTTATTATTACTATTGTGTTTTTTTTAAAGGAACAGGTAACTTGTATTGATCAATTTGGTAAACGAGTCAGTATCCTTACATACATGGACTATTCATCGTCTATTGAATTCCATAATTGTTAAAAAAGGGTCTACTGCTACCTTGCCTATACCCAAATATACCCCTAACATGATTGATCTTATATATTCTTCAAAATATTCCACTAAATACTCTAATTTACATAACATTTGAAAAAAGGGAAGTTTCCAACAAAATTCTACATTCTTGGTGGACTGTTGTCAGCCATCGCATTCCCATTTTCCTCCAACGACTGTGTTGGAATTTTTGGGTCGATCTGTTCCTTAGGCTCACCTGGCAGATATTTTTCGAGAGTACTTGGAGAGGAAGGATCTTGCAATCTGAAGAACTCATTGAGGATGCCTAAAGCATTTGATTCCACTGTCACTTCTACTCCATCAACCTTTGAACCAATATTGTCAACTTTGGCAGCCAATTTTTCCACCATTAACTGGAGTCACTCCATATCTTCCCACAACGCCTCTAACTACCACATTATTATAGAGAAATGTGACTGTGATTCCAACACCACCTGCTCCTTAATTCTGTCCATTTTTATAAGGTTATATTTTACAGTAACCAGAGACTGAACGAGCCTAATATTTTCACCGCCTTCATTTTTTAGAGAGGTCATATTTTCAAATGAACGAAATTTCATTGTAATCTTGAGTAGCTCCATCCCTATCAAGCACAATTTATAACTGGAAATGTTTCCATTTCCCTTCCCCACTTCCATCGTATCACATTGGATACCCTTGAATCTCATTTTCCTTTTGATTTTACTGAAATCTTGCAACAAATCCTTCATCCAACATTCAAGCTTACCACATTTACTCTCGTAGATGGGAATGAAGTACTAGACTACTGGATTTTATATCTTGAGGTGAATTCACATGCTGGATGACAATATTTGCAGCTACTCAAGTAGATTCGACTCATGTCAAGTCCGAGGATGACAGGGCTAACAAATTCATCGAGCACATTTAGCACATCCGCCAGCAGGTCCATGACATATTGGACAAAACCAATGCTAAGTACAAGTAGTGTCATGATCAACATCGAGTGGCACACAAGTTCTAGGTAGGCGTTAAATTTTGGCTACATTTGCAGAAGGAGGGCCTCGGTAGGCCCCATCGCAAGCTTCACCCACTTCGATATGTTTCATACACCATCACCAAGGTTGTATGGGACAATGCCTTCGAGATCAACATTCCACCATTCCTTGGCCTATACACAGTATTTAATGTGGGCTAATTGCGACCATACTTTCCCCCATTGTTGGATACATCAGACATTGTTGAGCAACTAACACCAACATAACTCAACCCAAGCTACATCGAAAAGGCCACAACTAAAAGGATCATGGACACGCAGATCAATAACACTCCCTAGTAGAGGATCGAACTATATGTAGTTGTCAAAGAATTCTAACTCCTTCTCCAAGGAAAGTGGTTCACTAGGGACCAAGTTCAACAAAAAATTCCTCACCTCATGGAGGCTTTGCACACAATGGGGACCGAATGCAATGGGTATCATTGCTTCCTAAGGGGGGAGGACTGATCTAGGTGGATATTAGTGGCCACCTTCCTATTCCACCTAGACCTCTAGTCAGTTTCATCTATTTCCTTGTTTATAACAACATTTACTAATTTTAAGAGTTTTGTCTCGTTCTAAACTTCCAAAGTTCTTTTGACCCCATAAACAACGTTTTTTTGAGGTCCACAACAAGCTCATAACCATAGCAAATGGACTACCACAAATCGTGTAGTGCTTGGAGAGATCTTTCCAATGAGGTACCATATGCACCAAATGAAGATCCTATGATCAACTTACAACCCTGGGAAGTTGGTTGCCTAACTAACCCAAATAGGCCCACAAATTATTGGCTTTCCATCTCTTAGGGTTATCGTTTTGGTTGTTTAGGGTTTCCCTTTGTTGTTCAATAATAAAGAATCCCTTGAGCCTCATTGTAACACAATTCAGAGGCATGTAGCTACCACATCTCTTCTCAGTGATAAGCTATCCATCGCCTGAGCTAGTTTATTTTCATTTTTCTTGTAAGCATCTTTCAGATCTTTGATAGTAAAGAAATGAAGATTTGAATTTGCTGCATCTTTGTGTTTATGTTTATATCTGTATTCTCTTGTGTTACAACATAAGTCTAGATCATCTTAGGCTATCACGGATCGGATTAACTGCAAAAGGTAAGTAAGTTTAAGCCCTCTTCACCTCTCCACCAGGTAGCCCATCATATGATACAGTAGATTTATGAACATTGATGATGATTCCCGTGGATTTCTGAAATAGAGCAAAGGATTCCTTAATGCTTCCAAGTCCCGTCTCAAACCATTGCAAAAAATTAGGATATCATCCACAAAAAGCGAGTGATAAAGAGATTTACCACCACTTCAATGCCCTATAGGTCACCCCAACACTTAGCATCCAGAATCAATATGCTCAACCCTTTAGCTGCGAACATAAATAGTAAAGGAAATAGAGGGAAACCTTGCCTTAGTCCTCTCTGGGCATGAAGAAAAGGGGATGTTGAGCCATTAATCAAATGTCAAAGGAGACATTAGTCATACATCCCAAAACCTAGTTATTAAAAGGGAAAACAGACCCCAAGTGAGTAAGAATCATTCAGATATCCAAATGACTATATCATAAGATTTTGACAAGTCAATTTTTGCAACAATCCCTTTCAACTTCCAGATTTTTATGCTGTGCAAACCTTCTTGTGCCACCTTAATAACTTGATGGATCTAGTGACCCTCTAGAAAACCAAAGTTTTCTTTAGGTATATTCTTGTATATCATAGGCCACAGGTGCATGACTATGATCTTGGCAATGATTTTGTAAATGAAATTGCATAGAGAAATAGGCTTGTAATCATCAAAAGATTGGGGGTCATCCACCTTCTGAATAAGTGTTATAAAGGTTGAATTGAATGGATGATGAATTCTCCCATTTTGGCGAGAATCATCAACCACTCACAAAACTTCGTCCCCTATCAACTCAAAAATTCCCAGATAGAACTCCATAGTCTAGCCATCTAGCCTAGGTCTTTTATCCTTTTTCATTCATTTCAGAACTACCTTCAATTCACCTTTTATTACAAACTCCATTAGATTTTGATTATCTTCCTCATCTGCAAATATCAGAAAGAACTGGGCTATACAGACTATTTCAACAAATGGAAGCCTCCAAACAGAAGAGGATTGATGTCGTTGAAACTTACCACCCCATTGCTTCAAATAATATTATTGAGCCCTCCAGATAGCTGAAGCTGAGGTACATCTGATACAAGGATTTATGAGAACTTTGGGGGAGCTTGTTCTAGATTACCCAAAAAGGGTACTCCATTTAGCGCTTGTGCTGGAAACTGGCTAGGGTTACTCACTTCTTGAGCCGTTCCCATGCCCCAGATATTCAACCGCTTAGAATCCACTTGTCGCCTATCCAAGGAACCAAAAACTACATCTAGGGACATCGACACTAATGTGCCATCCTTATTTGTATGCAATATGCTAGATGGATAATGCATTTCACCAAATTTTGCTAAGTGGGTTCAAGACCCCAAATAACCAGAATATCCTTTAGATTAGGGTCTAAATTAATGCAACCATCCATTTTTACTACAATAAAACCCCTTGAAATCACCTTCTAATCCGCTCAAACCTTCGTAAAAACCCTCCACTGTTACCTAGAACCGCATCCACACATGTAAACTCAAAAATCCAAAAGCGAAGCCTTGGATTCCCCAAGGGTAAAAAGTTGAACCGCATCCACACATGTAAACTCAAAAATCCAAAAGCGAAGCCTTGGATTCCCCAAGGGTAAAAAGTTGCATGCTTAAACGTGCTTATGACATCTTAACGAACTTTAAAACTTCTTAGCTCCATCTCTGAACCATATAAGTATTCATCTAATTCCTATATTTATATAACATAACAAGATCTATTTTACTAAAAAAATTATTAAAATTGAAATAGAAAATAAAAAATTATGTAAAATTAAAATAGAAAATAAATATTTATTATTAAATACATTTAAAAATATAATAATTAATAATTATTTTTAAATGAACCGCTACTAAACCACATAGTCAACAAATATTTATAAGACATTAATTAAGCGACCGTTGTATATGCCCACAAAATTGAAATATACAGCGGACAACATGCACCCATGCAAAGAGCCGATGTCCCCATGGTAACTATAAAGACGCGAGACTCTGCTCAAAAATCGCATCCAACAATTATTACAAGAAAGAAAAGTTTTGCAGACCAAAATCAAACGAGTTATTTCATTCCGTCCATTATAATCACATTGACTGTGCAGTCAAATCCTCCTGACTGTTTCCTTCTCTTTCAACGATTTGCTAACAAGCAACCATTCGAATGGAGGACACATACCGTAATGAAGACAACAATGCATCCAAATCCACAGATAGCTCACCCGGTAACCATGCTTCATTGCACGGATATCTTTGGGAAGAAAGCTCTATATGCGATTGAGCATGACTTTTTCGAAAAGTTCAAACAAAGCAATCTAGTGTAGTGTGCACACACAAGACATAGTCCAATCTGTACAACACAACAGTTTAATTGGGATTGTAATAAAAGTTGCAGATTATTCTGATTCAGAGGAGGATGACAATGAAGATGAAGAGGAAGACGATTCTATTCCAGAACACTGTGCATGGATTTTTTGGACCAATTTTTCGGAGAGTACGGAGATAGCCGATGAGCTTGAGGTGATTGACAGTGCGATCTTCCATGGTGATATTGTGGCAACGAATTCATATCCATCTGGACAAAGAGGCATCGTGGTTAACGTGGATGTTACAGTAGATTTGTTAACTCCCATATTAGTTAATGCTATAAGAGACGTTTCCAGGAGAGATCTTCAGTGAATAAGGGCGTTTATGCCCGATGATTATGTCATTCATGCACCTTGGGTGGGAAGAGTCGATGAAGTGGTTGATAATGTGACTGTATTATTTGATGACGGATCAAAATGCAAAGTAATGAAGGCTGGGTGGGATCAAAATGCAAAGTAATGAAGGCCAAACCCAACTGCCTTATTCCAATCCCCGATAATCTCTGTTATCCTTACTTTCCAGGGCAGCGTGTCCAGGGCAGTTCATCGACAGTTTTGGAGAATGCTCAATGGTTGTGTGGTACATGGAAAAAATGTAACAAGGAAGGTACATTAGGCAATGTGGAAGTGAGATTAGTGTTGAAATGTAATTTCCAACTGCCGCATTTAATTCACGAAAACAACCTGTTTCCATTGGACCGCTTTTGCTGAGGTAGTGGTTTTCTTCCGAGGGGCTCCGCTACTGTACACCTTTCGACGCGTGTCCATAGTACTTTTTGCAAAACAACTTTTCATCGGGACGTAACATTCGTTTGGTTTGGGCAAGCGATGTTCGTCCGATTGCAAGGATGGATGATGTCCGTTGATTAAACCAAAGTTAATGTACATGCCTGCACCAAATGAACATTGCGTGAAGTTTTCATTTTGACTGCCAGTAAAACAATTAGTGGATTAATATGTATGTACTATGGTCGTAGATTTTAGGTATAAGTCTTTAATTTTATTATTTTTTAAATTTACGGGAGTAAGTCTTTTGTTTTAAGGAACAAGTAAAAACCTTATGTTATGTTTTTTTTGTGTGACTATGTATTGTAGAAAAAAAAAGGCACAACAGTTAGTATGTGTAGTTTTGAATATGCAAAAAGAACACGCAACAACGTGAGAAAAATCTATGTGTAATTTCCACACAGCAGTGTGTTGATCTCTCCAACAGAGACATAAGTTTTTTTTATTTTTATTTTTGTAATGCAGCAGCATGAATGAAACAAGAGGATTTATTTATTTATTTTTTTCAGCAGTAAATGTAAGAGATTTTTATACACAACAGTGTAAAATCTCAGGAGGAGACAGGGTAATTTTTTTTGTTGAAATGTTCTTGGTGTAATCCCTCAGGCAGAGGAAGAATATTCTTGTAACAGAAGTTTTATTTTAATGAATACAAATCTTTTGTGGGTGTGTGTAATACTCTGTTCTCAGAAATCAATTATAGCTTCCCTGTGTTAAAGATCCTGTGGCAAAAAGAGAGTATTACTCTCTGTTCAGTGATTTTTGTTTTGGAATTTACCAGAAAATTCCCAATAGTGGTATCAGAGCTTGTCCAAGCTCTTTGAAGGTGTCAAAGAAGTTGAAGGAATGATTTTTGCTGCAACAACATTTCAGCAGAGTGAGGACTCAGTCAAAGATCCAAGTATTTCTTAAGTTAATTTTTGTGTTGCTATTGAAGACAATCAATTATTTTAATACACAGTCAAGCATTTTAAAGCATAGTTAAGGAGTGTAAGAATGGCTAGCACCAGCACCAGCACTAGCATGGGTATCTTTAATACTCAGCTCCCACAGTTTAATGGGAAAAACTATGACTATTGGGCAATAACCATGAGAGCCCTGTTTGCTTCTCAAGATTTATGGAAATTAGTTGAAGATGGTTTTGAAGAACCAACAGATGAAAATGGGTTTAATAGATTAATTCAGGCAGAGAAAGATCTGTTGAAGAGCAATAGGAAGAAGGATTCAAAAGTCCTTGTATTTTTGTATCAAGTAGTGCATGAGAGTGTGTTTCCAAGGATGGCAGCAGCCAAGACATCCAAAGAAGCATGGCAAACTCTCAAGACAGCCTATCAAGGCATGGAGAAAGTGAAGACAACAAAACTACAATTGCTGATGAGAGATTTTGAGAATCTTTGCATGAAGGAGTCAGACAATATTGACTCATTCTTCACACATGTGATTGGTCTGGTCACACAAATAAGATCTCATGGAGAAATTCTTGAAGAAAGGAGGATTGTAGAGAAACTATTGAGGATCCTACTCTCAAAGTTCAATGTGATTGTCACCACCATATAAGAGACAAAGGATCTCTCAAACTTCTCAGTTGATGAGCTACATGCATCACTGATAACACATGAGCAAATGTTGAGTAGAAATGAAAACTTATCTCTAGAACAAGCCTTTAAGACCCAGATGTCTTTTGGAAGAGGAAGAGGTCAAGGCAGAGGAAGCAAGAGAGGAAGAGGCAAAAGCCAAAACAGAGGTGGAAGGAACAGTCCAGCAAATTCCCAAGGAAGAGAAAACAATCCAAATCAGAACCAAGGCCAAGGCAGCAGTCAACAAAGTGGACAACATCATGCTCAAGGACAAAGGTATGAAAAATCTAATGTCCAATGTTATTATTGTAAAAAATATGGGCATTATGCAAATGAATGTAGGAAGAAGCAACATGATATGAATAATAAATCTAGTGCAAATATCACTAGAGAAAATATCAGCCAAGATAATGTGTTTTTAGCTTGTAACATGGCTGAAACAAACAATGATGATATATGGTTTCTAGACTCCAGTTGCAGCAACCATATGACAGGGAACATAGCCCTATTTTCTAAATTAGATCAAAATGTGAAATCACAAGTCGCACTTGTGACTGATAGTAAAATTTTTGTTATGGGCAAAGGAAAAGTTAAAATATTTACAAATAAAGGTGAAAAGAAAACCATAGCAGATGTCTATTATGTTCATGGAATGAAGTGTAACCTCTTAAGTATTGGACAACTTGTTCAAAAGGGGTACAATGTTTTCTTTGTGAATGATGTATGCACCATCATGGATAGAGCACCCATCAAAACTTGTATTGCTGAAGTGAAGATGACAAGGAACATGATGTTCCCTCTTAGGATAAAAGCAGTTTTGAAAGATGGGGTTGAAATTGCAGCAGTTACCCAAGAGGCTTTCCAAAGCGTACCAAATGATGAAAATTGGTTGTGGCACTTGAGATTTGGACATCTCAACTTTGGAGGTCTTAACTTGTTGAGCAGAAAAGGAATGGTAAGAGGATTACCATTGATAGAGAAACCATACAACCTTTGTGAAGATTGTATTTTGGGGAAACAACACAGAGAAAGTTTTCTATCAGGGAAATGCATAAGGGCAAAAACACCCTTAGAGATTGTCTACTCAGATGTATGTGGATCGATGCAAACTCCAACATTAGCAGGCAGCCAATATTTTCTAACATTCATTGATGATTTTACCAGAAAAACTTGGGTATATTTCATGAAGAACAAAAGTGAAGTGTTTGAAAAATTTCGAAATTTCGAAGCACTTATAGAAAACCAAAGTGGGCTGCATATCAAAGTTCGAAGAACTGATAGAGGAGGTGAGTATATCTCCAAGGAATTCCTACGGTTTTGTAGAGAAAATGGAATTCATAAGCAATTTACAACTATGTATACCCCGCAACAAAATGGAGTAGCTGAAAGGAAGAACATGACAATCATGGATATGGCGAGGAGCATGTTGAAGGCAAAGCATTAGCCAAATGATTATTGGGCTGAAGCTGTACACTGTGTAGTATATATTTTGAATAGGTGTCCTACAAAAGCAGTGATGAACATAGTGCCGGAAGAAGCATGGGGTGGGAGAAAGCAAGGAGTCACCCACATGAAAGTTTTTGGATGTGTGGCTTATGCACACATTCCAGATCAGCGAAGGAGGAAGTTGGACAGCAAAGGGGAGAAATGTATTTTCAAGGGATACAATGAGGAATCCAAAGCTTACAGGTTGTATATCCCATCTACCAAGAAGTTTTTTGTGAGCAGAGATGTTCAGTGCATTCAGGAGGAAGCTTGAGATGGAAGCATAGATAAAACAGTGAATGTTAAAAACTGTTTGTCTCATGATGAAGATGATAAGGAGATGGCTGAAATACATCCCCAAACAGCAGCGCCAACACAAGGATAGCAAGAGACACCCTTGAGGAGAAATGAAAGTGCTTCTCCAAGCACACCACAAGGAGGAAATTCAAGTGCTTCTTCAAGCACTTGTACACCAAATGAAAGAGG
>APFE031384265.1:284298-361518 GCA_000404065.3 Pinus taeda | reverse complement strand
CTTGAGTACAACAATGTTACGTTAAACCTCATTTTTTTTTCTTTTCACATAACTATAATATGAATGCCATTGAAAATTACTCACGCATAACTATAATATGAATGCCATTGCAAATTACTCACATAAAAATTCAGCATGATATGGAATTTAGGATATGTTACAATAAATCTTTTAAGCACCTAGGGTACTTACTAATGCAGGAGCATCTTAACAAAATTACTTTTCCCAAGAGAGAAAACTCTTGGTAGATATTTATTATTGAATATCTGTTTGGTTATGCTTATGTGTCGCTTATGGGATAATTGTACTTAGTTATTTAGCCGAGGTTTTAGCAAGTGTCCAAATATAATTAAAAGAGAGGCATTGTTGGCCAAGCAACCTTTCTTTTTTGTTACAATATTTTTCTTCTTTTGGTATACCTATGTAGACAACTGGCTCTTGGGCCCATAATTTGTACTTTTTTCCATCTATTCACCTTATCCCAGGGCCATTTTAATCTTCCTATGTTATCATTTTTTTATGACATTTTGCTTGTGACTCATATTTTGACCTAAGGAACAACCTTGTTTATGAATTATAGTATTTAAGTGATAATATAGAAATCTTGTGTAGTTTCTACTTAGTTTTGAATTATTTACATGATGGTTTGGAAACATGCACTTGTTGGTTGCAGATTGATGGTACCAACTCAAGGAATAGACATCATTATATGTTCCTTTTTGTATGTTGTTACTTCTAATGTTGCTACTTCTGGAACCATGATGTACCATTCCCATAATTCTGATGGCACTTAAGCATTTGGTCTTCGACCAATGCTCAAGAAAGGAAATAAACAAAAGTGCCAACATGACAAAATTCTTAGTAAGATTCAAGAAGCATTAATCATTAATTCTTAGTAAGATTTGAGAAGAAAGAGATGAAGCTCAGCCTTAGAAATGTTGTACTCGGGGAATTTAGATGTGCCTTTATCGAATGAGTTTCTACAAATTTCGTATCATATATAATTGCCACCCTTTTATCTTGAAAACTATGTTAAGTGATAAAAAAACGCTCTCTAAATGTGCATGTACATGTTGGATTCAGTTTTGACTATACAAAAGGCTTGACATTTTCAACATTAATCGGCATACAATATATTGTAACAAGTTTTGATCTCACTTTGCTATAGATTGTACTTTAAAATTACAATGATAAATCCCATGTCATGAGAATCAAGTTGAATGCTGAAAATGAAAAGGGTTTTAACTATACATTATATTGAGTTTCCATTATCATGAATTATGTTTTAGGTTTAATTTTTTATTTAATTATAATCAAGATAGTGTTGAGTTGGATAACAAGAATTAAGATTTTAGTTTTATGTAAAATACATTGTAGCTTACATTCCATCCATTCATTATCTGTAACATGACTTTCCATGCATTTATATGTAACATGATTTTCCATGCGTTTATACATTTGGTGTTTGAAATAATAAAACTCAAGAGTATCTTCCATTTGCATATATTGAAAGGAATTATGTAAAATTGAGTTGAATACTTTGTTTGTATGGAAGCTCTTGTAGCAACAAATTGATATCGTATGAAAAGAAATGTTATTGGTATATGGTTGTTTCTGGCTAAAATCAACAAAATTATCAATTTCATTTTTCTATGCATGTTACCCATGCCCTGGTATTTTTTGGAGGATGCTAAAATACTTATGATATGGAAATTGAAGATCATATGGAAACTAATATATCAATATAAAAGAAAAAGGTAGAAATAAGGAGAATGATTTGAGTTAAAAGAAAATTAATTATGTCAATTGCATGTCTTTTTAAAAAGAGAGTATTTTGGAATTTCTTTCTATCATTAGTTATTTTTTTCTTTTCTTTTCCCTCTTGCATTCCCAATCTTTTCTATGATGTAACCTAGGTCTTCCTTAACACAGTCAACAATTTTTTTGTGAAAGCATGGCTTACTACCATATATTGTATTTCGCATAAGAAGATTAATTGATTTGATTGTATTATATAGATGGTTTTATTTAGTAGGGAAAGTAGAGGAAACAAAAGAGGAAGAGGTAGAACACCAAATGTTGTATGACAGGAAGAAACAAAAGAATCAAATTTTCCATTTATTTTTTATGTCAACTCTGATGAATTTAACCAGCTAATCCAAAGCGCATGGAGCTTGGTGGACAATCAAATTTTCTCCAACCATTTTCCCTTATTGATGAACCCTTGCAATTCCATCCACATATTATGGATGTCCCAAACCCACAAACTCAACCTATGGATGAATTTTGGAAAAACATTCATGTTGTATCTCCTTCTAGTGTAATCCTTTGGCCTACTACCTTGACATGCCACCTATTTTTGCACTTAATGTCCTCTCCTTCCCTCTTTTTCCCATTCTCCTCCTAAGAATGATAAGAAATTTATTCTTGCGCATCTTGGAAACAAAGGGAAGAAGCCAATTGAATAGCTTCAAAGTACTGAGCTTCTTAGTCTACTTCTACACATGCAAAAGTACAATCACAAAAGACTGGAGATGAAGGGAAAATACAAATTTCATTTAAAGACATGTATCCTAAACTTAAGTTAATTGATGTTTATTTTTATGACATTATTTTCATTTTGGATAATTGAGGCACTAAATTTTGAGTAGATGGTGATTATATGATATTTAATTCTGATAAAGATTCAAAAAATCATATACTTTTTACTAAAGGATGTACAAGTGTGATAATAATTATGATGATGATGCATTTATTGATATATCTTTTGTCACATATGCTAATTATATTATTAAATATGGGAGTCATAAGGATATTTTCATGTGCAATGAAATTTGCAAAAAAAAGAGTCTAGTGGGACCCCACTTACTATTTAAGAGTGTTCATATCTTCATGATCTTTTCTTTCAAGCACTGCGGGTTAGCTCAATTAGTTGATTTCTCCTTGCTAAAGTACCTCACTAATGGGAGGTCATGGGGTCAATTCTCCTCGACTTCCTCAAGGATAGGCTCTACTAGTTTAGTTGGTGGGATGTGATCCCTTCGAGTTGATCTTCCTAGATTTTCCTTTAAAAAAGTGATCCTTTGTTTCATAGATTTTACTCTACCATAAAAAATTCAAAATAAAAAAATTAAATTAGTTAGAAGGTGGTTGAACTACTTGATTGTTTATACAAGTTTGAAAGATAAAAAAATTAATAAAGATGAGGTAGAAAAAATATGTGAAGGTATGTGAAAGACTTTAGAGTGATTTTATTACAATTATTCATTTTTGTTCTAAGTTTCTTGTGATATTTTTAAAAATGACAAGGAAAGATTGATTATCGTTGAATTGTGGTGTTCTGCAAGTATATTTATGCTCTTTGTATTATATGTACACTATTTAGAAATTCTTATCTAATTCACTGCTAATTGGTGTAAATTTTGTGAAGGTTTGTTGACGTTTTCAAACCTATTGAAGTGATCCAGATTAAAATTTTCCCTTTTTTCTCTTTCTTGTGCCACTTAGTTGCATATGAATGATTTATTATTGCATCTTAGGCTTCTAATGCCATCTTTGGTCCCGATCCTTGTAGGAATTTGAAAAGACGATCCATCTTGTAATTCAAAGTGGTTTATAATAAAATGTATTGTTCATTTCTTTCTCAAATATAGCTTACTGGAATTTTTGGTTTGAAATTGATATTGCTACTCATACTTATATTTATTTTACAATTTGGAAGTTTTATGGTTAAGTTAATGCATTGTTGTTTTACTCTTTCATTCTTTTGATTGTAATAATAATAATAAATTTATATTTTGAAAAATAATTTCAGATTCCAAGAACTTTGTGTCTTGGAATTTAGTTTTAACATTAAGGGCCTTATTCCTAGGGTAACATTTCAACCTATCTTGCTTAGCCTAACAAAATTCAATATGTTTTTATGAGAAGCATTAGAACTTCTTCATCAACATTGGGTACATTACCTCTCTAATAACGTCCTAGCTTAGATGTGTAATGTTTCAGGTTCTGGAGATAGAAGAGAGGTTCATCAATAGTGTTGGATACATCCCAAGGTCAACACTCCTCAAAAGGTGGTCAATGTCCTACCTCTAGTATCTAAAGTGGTCATCAAATAGGTTGGATGTCCTCACTAAATTGTTGGAGAAGCCTCATAGAGTCCCTCAAGAGATGGCAATTGTCCCTAGGAGTAAGCATTGAAACATACTCTCACAATCAAGTGAGATCATCATCATAGTTATAGTAACCCTAAAAATAGCATAATGGGCCATATCTAATGCAAAGGCATCGAAGTGGTTCACATAAGCATTATCTTCATATGTCTTCCTAGCTTATGATTTATAAACAAATTACCATGCTTAGAAATGGAAGGGTTATAAAAAGGCCCTCTTATGTGCTTCCATCCCTAAGGGGAGGAAAAGTTCCTAGGTTGAACATCAATTAGTGAGTGTGAATGGCCAGTGACATGGTAGGGGTTTACTTCATGGAAGATGCCACTGTATTTGTACCAACTATGAAATTCCATCATCCTTGAGTATTTATGATGTGGTGGGACTTGAATTACCCCTTTCCCTAGCTTATTTTTACCACCCCTCTTGTGCATCCTTTTTCATTGATTTTCTTTCTAGATACATAACTTGGATTACAAGATTTCATTGATTCATCATTAACTCATTAAATATGAATCGCTTCATTGTTCATCAAATTTGGGATATTTAAAGTTCTTTTTATTTCGATAGCTTATGCATTAGCCAGGAACTAGGTGAGAGCTAATGAGGGGGGTAGAGCTTAGGCTAGACTTTTGTTGATGAACTTTCATATATCCTAGTCAATCTTTTGGATTTTATCATTACGATTCATGCTTTGTCATTTCTTTCTATTGCATCAACCTCTCAAAACAAAGTTTCCAAGCCCCTTCTCAAGGGTGAGGAAACTAGGGAACCAATACTAGTAATAAATAAGAATTAACTCGAAGATGGTGTTGGAAATGTAACTAGTTTTGGTCTTCATTATTGTTGTTGTACTTATTTCAATATATATCATATGTAACAAACAAACAAAAGAAAATAAAAAGTTATTATTTTAAAAAGCGTGGGTTTCATGCTCATTATTGATGGTCTTCTATATAAAAGCATGTTCTTTATGTTTCTAGTGTTTTTTAGGCCATAGGATATATTCTCATGAGTCCAGGGAGTCAACATCATGCATATACGACTCTTTTAGGAAAAATATATCTTGTGAAAGGAATTTATTTTGAGTCTAGAAATCCCTAGAAGCCTCCTAACCCAAGTCAGACCTGGCAGAGACAAGTTGGCCTAGAGAGGGGTATTCAACCCACATAGAAAGGTGTAAATAGAAGGAGTTCAACCTCATTCACTCACTCATTCGATCTGCAGTAGGAGAGTACGATTTGAAGTGTGAAGTTGAGGAGGAAGGGAAAGAAAATCAAGAAGGAAGGAAGCAACAATTGAAAAAAAGGGAAAATTGAAGTTTTGTCATTGTTCTCCCTCACATGTTTGAAGTAGCAGTACAGTTGCAGGGGTCAAAATTCTAAAGCTGTGTAGTTGTAGGTCTAAAATTCTATAGTTAGGAGGCCGAAATTTTGAGTTTGGTGCAATAATAGAAGGGTTTTCATATGGTTGTTTTAATTTGATTTTGACCTTGTTGGACACCTAATCTGCTAAGGGTTATGGTGAGGAAGTTGAACAGTGAAAGGGAGTCTAAGAGACCTTGGAAGATGAATCCAAGAGTCACTCCAATGTATTATAAATGTATATCATGTGAATAATATATGCATCATATGCTTATCTTTCACATTTTCACCTTTGCCATGGTTATGTTTAACATGGTATCAAAGCGCAGGTCAGGCCTGGGCATTTTCAGAGTTGTCAGCTCTGCATACTTTCCAAAATTTGTCTGCCATTTCTCTATTTGGCTAGACAACTATAGAAATAATGTTACTCTACTCCACCTTGGCGCTCCTTTGGTGTGAAACCTAACCCATATTCCTTCTTCCTAGTAGGTGCGTTACATCACATTACATCTTGTGTGTTACTAGAGTGGTAACTCTGATTCCAAGAATGTGTTATTCTTCTAAGGGAGGAACCTATCATCTTCTTCTTGGCCCGAGTACTTCCTAAGAGTTGAGAGAGTATATTATGTCCTGCCATTTATTGCCTTGGTATTCTGTCTCTTTTCTAACTGTTGCAGTGTGCTTTGTAATACCTCTGCATTCTGCCCTTTGTCCTAAAATAGCAAAAATGAGCGTTCTCCCTCATACTCAAGTCTATAACTATTTCCCGTCCCCGGCCGATGTGGATTGGTAGAAGAGTTAAATGTTCAAGTTTAAAGCAAGTGGTAGATGGAGAGCGAACAATTTTCATTCGAATGGGACTGATGGAGGTGTTAATTGAGACTTAATTGGAGGAACCGCAGAGGAGGATGTTGTTGCATTTATTAAGGAAAGCAGAACACAAAAACCTATTGTTTCATTCATTTTTGGACTTACAAGTTACAACACCGCCTAGTTGTCACATGGGTCACACCAGAGCAATTATATTTGGAGGAAAAGGAACAAACCAAAACAAAATTATGATCTTAAGAGAAGAAACAATCAACACAAGTATTTTAGAAGTGTTCCATAAGCGTTGTCTAGTTTGATAATGGACACGCTCCATAACAGTCCATTTTGGCTGATTATTCTAATGCTTCAGTGAGAGATCAATCAAGCAATAAGTGAACAAACTTGGAGAGCAATGACATTGGTTCTTTATACTATTACCTGGGTTACTTTTCCACCTGGAAGTACATGTCTGATGCAAATAATATTCTCATTACCATTGGGTCCCTAAAAGAGATGGGGAGATTATATATGCACTATCTTGCATCCATTACATTTTTTAGTACGATGAGAGATTTGTTTCTAATTATTGGTCACGACCATAAGAATATTATAAAAAAGTAAAACTACTTACTTTTTTTAGCTGGGGACGGTGGATGGTCGTTGAGTTTTTGGACAAAATCCTTAGAGTATAAACGAGTATAAAATTAGTGATCTACAAGTGACAATAGGTCATTATGACTACATTTTTCAATTTCATGTTGTAAGGACGGATAAAAACACTGACATCATACTCGGTCAACCTTGGTTCAACCATTTGCTTCATTGAGATGACTTAAAATATTATATTTAAAGTTCCTTTGGACTTTGTACTTCAAGCCTCCTTTAACAGTATCTTTTTATAATTTATATTATATTATATAATAATATATATATTATATATATTATATATATATATTATATTATATATATTTTATATTTTAATTCTTCAAAACTCTTTTAATCAAATTTCCTATTATCCTTAATATTTCAAAACTCCTTTGTATTCTTTTTATATAATTCTAATTATACTTACGTTTTTTTTTCCTTTTGTACTTTAAAAACATTGTTTCAATTGACTTCTTTTAAATATCTTATTGTCCTTTGTATTTATTTTTTAAATTTCATATAACTCTTTAAACTTTAATTCAACTTAACTCTAACGTAAACTCTTAATTGATATTTTCTCCTTACGCAACCTTTTATAATAATACACATTTTGTACTTGTATATATTTTCAATAATTTTATGACTTGAATTTTTCCTTAAATATCCATTTATAATATAATACTTCTCTTTATATATATATATATATATAATATATATATATTTATATATATATATATAGATTATATATATATATATATATATATTCTTTTTTCTTTTTGAAAAGTTATAACCCTAGTGAAACGTGGTTATTCACCTTTGGTGTATATTATAAAATATATGTTCACTTATGTACTTTTGACTCGGTTAATGTTCTCCACGTAAAAAGTAAAACTTACCATTCATCTAAAGAAATTTTGCATTCGCTTTGTTTTTCTTTTACTCTTTAAATACCATGGGCAATTACCATGGGTTGGTTTCTAAAGCCTCCGGTAATGTTTTCCACATAAAAATTAAAACTTGCCATTCACATAGAGATTTTGTATTCCTTTTGTTTTTCTTTTACTTTTAAAATACTAGGGGCAATTACCATGGGTTGGTTTCTAAAACCTTTGTTAACGTTTTCCACGTAAAAGTAAAACTTACCATTCATATAAAGAGATTTTGTATTCCTTTTGTTTTTTTTTTACTTTTAAAATACCATGGGCAATTACCATGGGTTTCTAAAACCACCACGGGCTTGTCAACCACTTAATGAAGAATCAAGATAATACTAGCAATTGCCCCTAAAGGTGCAAAGATACACCGAAGACATAGAATATTTGGGAAGATCATCTTGTAAAAAATAGCACTTAGTGATAAATACGTGCTCATAACTAAATTCTAAGCTCATAATTAAATTTTAGAATTGGAAAAAAGTTAGATAATTTCAAAAAGTCTTTAAATGATACAAATACTCATAAATTTTTATTTAAAAAATTTACAGCTCAATCAATTTAATTACTTTCAAAATAATGACTCAAAAAAAAATCTAAATATTATAACCAAAATGTAGAGTTTTAAAATAGTAATCAAGATTTTCACAATTTTACATACCAATATTTCCCAAACAAACAATTGCAATTCATGCAAACTTTCATTTCTATTATAAGCTTAAACCAAAAATTCTTCATGTTAGCTTAATTTGGAAAACAAAACATAAATTCTTCATGATAGCTTAATCTAAGAAACAATAAAGGTTGAACCTTATCTTTAATTTGGTTCTACAACTCAACAACACAAACACACTAGAGACATATGTTTTCAACCAACAAGTTAACCCCAACATAAGCAATAGAACATCAACTTCTCAATGTCTATTATCATTGTGATGAAAAAATTGTCACAAGATCTAAATGTAAGGAATCTAAGTTATTTCTTATAAATATCCCTCCATTATGATTAGTTGAGGAAAATTCTAGAGAAATGCATCTCCAAGCTATATCTAACACAAACTACATCTATTAAAATGCCCACTTAAGAGCCTCCTTGTGTGTAATTTGAAATTCCCCTCCATAATTTTTCGTGAATTATAATTCCCTTGACATTATATTTCCTTGGATATGTCAAAATAGTGAAATTGGTTATTTAAATTGAATGTAACACCACCAATAATTTCATCCATCATTAAATAGTAAAATATATATATATATATTATTAGTTCAATACTATACATAATTTAAAATAAAAGTATTGTAAAATATCTGATAAAATATGAGAATGTAAAATTCCAAATAGAAAGATCTTTCATCAAATAAAATAAGATATTGTTATATTTAAACCTAATTACAATCTATTTCAATGACTTATATATTCACTTCAAAAAAGTGCATAAATATACATAGAAACTTTTCAATGTCAGTTCGCTACATATAACCATCTCTAATTCTGTAAAACTCACAAATAAGAATCACTAAAACATTATTTTTGACCAGTTATCCATTCAATACCATCCAATTTGTATTAAATATTCACCATCCAATTTGTATTAAATATTCATCTTAATTTGTAATTGGTTTCTGGAAAAACATTCGTGGCTTTAAAACATCCAATGACTTACCCTTCCATACAAATCATGATCATGAAATCCCATTAAATGGAACTAGTGTTCAAATTGGCAAAATCATGATCAAGAAATCCCATTAACCTATGGAACTAATGTTCAAATTGGCACCTTTACTGTAATTGATTTACATGGAAATATGAAACCTAAAAAAACAAATGAAACACAAAAGAAGTCAGATACATCTGCTACATGTCCTAGAACCAACCCTTCCTCCTTGATGGTCACAGATTCTAAGAAAAAACATGTGTCTGTAATTCATAGGAATTTCTATTGCATCGCAGAAGCCTCGAGAACATCGTTGATCTCAGTGTGCGCTAAAAATAACAAAAAAAATCCTTTCACTTTCTTCCGCCTTTTGAAAAAGTACAGGTGATTTGTTGTGGGCATTTTAATTGACACGTATTCTCTGAAGTTCTTTGTATTTTTTGGAATTGTTTATTTTCCCTGTTGCTATAAAAGACACGTGTGTGGATATTAGTACTTTGTAGATATTTTTTCACCGTATTTGGCTCTGCTTGCAGAATGGGATCATCGGTTGGACGGTTTTTGATCCATGCCATAGCTCTCGCATGGCTATGGTTAAACATTTCTGCTATTACGCAAGCCTCCCATGTGATGCATACCATTAACTCAACGAACTCAAGCGTTGAACAGCGGTATCGGACAACCTACCATTTTCAACCTCAAAAGACCTGGATGAATGATTTGTATATTCCATCCTATTCAAGTTTGATTTCACATTTATGTTTTTTGTTTTGGGATTTAAATAGATCTTCTAACTCTCTTTTTGTCTATGGAGCTAAGGAAAGAACTTTCAAACACAGTTAAGAAATGGAAATTCTCTGAAAACAAAAGGATTTGAGTACAAATACAGAAATGTCGGCCTACCTAATGGCATGTAACTCTATTGAATCACTACAGAGTAGACTTATCATATTTTCCAAAACAAACTCTAAATTTTCTATATTGATAATAATAATAAAATTCAGAACTCCAGTATCTTAGAGTTTAAAACAAACACTGAAATACCAGTCCTATGAGCCCTCACAACATTGTTGCTTAATTAATTTAACAATTAAGCATACACAATACCACTTTTCAAATTCTAAACAAGATACTGAGAACTTCAAATCTTGTTTTGAAACATAAATCACAGGAGGTTCGTCAAAGCTCGGAAGGCTTCAATATTAGCCCCAGATGAATAAAATTCCTATGGTACTATCGAGTGCCGGTTTTCCTCAAATCTGGTCGATCATTCCACAATTTCAAAAATTAAGAACCGCCAAATGATTATGGAGATGAATAGGTGAAATATAGAGTTGCCAAAAAGAAAACAAGGTAGAAAACAGAGAACGATGAACAACAGTGGCGATTATCGAGAGCGTGAATGCAACAAGCCAGCTGCACGAGTTCTGTATTGACTTAGTTCTCATCATCAAAGTTTGAAGGTCCCTACCAGGTTCTGTTCGCCATTAGCTAACTAAGCCATACACAACTTCTGCATTTTTATGGTGAATGTGTGTTATAGGCACCTATTGGATTCAATAAACAGACTCTTTCCATGACCTCTAACTTTGCGGCACCTTTTGAGTATTTCAATAAACAAACTCTTGCCACGACCTCTCAATTATGATACTTATAGCGGATTTCAAAAAACCAACGGTAACACAGTAAAACTCAAGGCTTCGACTATGAGGAAATATTATGATTATGATAAATCAGACTGTGTGATAAGCCAAATTCTCTTTTGACATTCCATAAAATGTTCACGCATGTAACACAAAAATGAAAAAAAATCAATTACAGAGCAGAGTCTCTGATCGGCCGAATAGTACTTCTAGCTATATTTATGAGGTTACGGAACTGGGATATTTATGAGGTTACAAAACTGGACATATACTTCTGGCTTTTGTTTGCATTGACTCTTTCCTTTCTCATCTTCAAATGCCAGTGCTACAAAATACTTCCAAAATTGCAATGGTTCTGAACTTATGGAGATAAAGTATCACAATAATTTCACATTCATATATGGATTGCCCAAAGTTTATTATTTTCTAAAAACCTATATCACGTGAGTATTTCAATATTTCAAACCAAGGAAACTTTATTATTCTCTTAAATCGTTATCATTGGGATTATTTAGATATTGCAAACAATAGGCAAATCCAGTTATTAACGTAGAATAATTTGTGATCTTAAAAATGTTGGTACCAATAAATATCGAGGTGAATTATTCTGTATCTTGGTTTAATCATGTAATTTTGTTTCTACGTAGGCACAACTTCAGTGCTTCCAAATATTAAATTAGGTTTACAAATTTAATCACTAGACCCATTTGCATAAATTGGAGATTTTGAGAGAGGGTCTCAAGGTACAGAGGAATTTGAAAGGGCTCTGCAATGTTTGCAGTTGTAGGGATTTGGAATGTTTGTAGTTGTATTTGATTCACGAAGATGGGGACAGTGCCATTGGGCATGTTAACTGCGCAAACGAGAGGCCCGTTTTCGTGTTGGGAAACGTTGGACGTGGCATCAATTAACTATGCAGACGAGAGGCCAGTTTTCTTGTTGGGAAACGTTGGACGTGGCATCAATTGCATAATATTCTCTCACTGAGTGTAGTCGTCTCGACTCAACATCGCCCACATATTAAAATGGAGTCAAATCAACCCTCGAAAATAATGACAACTGTTTTTCTAATCAACGGTAGAAAATGAAAAGGTAGACGAAAGTCGGTGGTGTTCTCTTTCAAAAGAGAACACCTTCGATGTAATTATTTACTCTTCCTTCTCTTACATATAGTTTTAAATATATTTGAAAATATTCCCTCGTAACTTTATCATGCACTTTTTATCAATAATGTAGAACCTTTTTATATATATGAATGTTCTCCTTCAAAATTTACATCGGACTCTATTTATTTATTTATTTTTTAAATATTTTTTTGGTTTTTTAATATTTATATGTACTTTTAATTTATGTTTTTTTTTTTACTATCGTATTTTTTTCCTCCTTTTTTTGTTTTTGTTTAATGGCCAAAGCCTTGAATGGCGAAACCGGTGGAATGGAGAATCTCCAACACTGGTGTAGCGAAGACTACAACAAGGTTGACGATAGGTTGATGGCCAAAGGTCAGATCAGATGTAGCTCTAATACCAATGTAACGACCAAAAGTCGTATACGCAGCGGAAATATTTAAAATACTTTGTAAACAAAGACATGCATCGTAGGACAGTAATTGTAATTGTATATTGAATAAAAGAATTGATGTAGGATGAGTATAAATGAGAATGAGGGTCTTGTATATATAGCTAGGTAAGTACCTTTTCACAAACAGGCATGTCTCTAAGACATGCCTTTTCATTATTAACTAACTAACCATTAGTTAATTTATTTTAATTCATTATTATATTTATATTATTCTGATTATTATTTATTTTTACATAATTTATGTTCATAACAGAGACTAAGCTAAAGATAATTCTTAGAGACAACTCCATTTATCTCGTGAAAGGCTTTGAGTCTGTCAAATTTCATTTGAAGTCTGGGGTATCAATTATGCATGATGTTAGGTATTGTTAGGTCCCTATGCTACTAGTGTAACCCCTTATTGTTATTAGTAACACTCCCTTATTATATTGTTATTCCCATGTGGTCCCCATATTTTTATTATTGTGCCCTTACATTATTATTGTTATGTCGACTTTGATTATATTATGACCCCTTAGACTCCTATATATAGAAAGGAGGTCTTGTCATTTGTATCATCTAAGAATTTTTCATTTATGTAATGTAAAGGAGGTTACCCCCTCGAAGAGGCATATTTTGAAGGCATTGATCTATTTTTTCTATCTTTTTGTGAGCTGGTTTGATAACATTTGGTATTAGAGCTTTGGATTCTAGGGTTTCACTGCTCCAAACAAGTCATCGTGGAATTTTCGCTATAACGTTTTCACTATGAAGTTTCAAAAGCTAAAAAAAACCCATTTGAGAAGAAATTGGTTTGAACCTCGAGTCCGAATTTTAGATTTTGTCTCACTATATTTTTGTAGCTATGATCTGAGGAAGTTAGGGTTTTTGCAAGCTCCAGAATTTCATCTCAAATAGGTCATCGTGGTAGTTTCACTATAATTCTTTTCTACGAAGGTTCAGACTCTGAAATTAAAACCCATTTGAGCCGAAATCTTGGTGAAGCTCAGGTTTGAATTTCAAATCTTGTGTCGCTATATTTTCAAAGATATAATTTGTGGAAGTTAGGGTTTTTGCAGACTCCCGAATTACATTCTAAACAGGTAACCTTCGAAAAATCGTCGTAACTTTCTCTCTAAGCATCAGATTGAAATTTCGTAAGAAAATTCAGAAAGAGGACGGACTATACTTTTCTTTGTATTGTTTTTAGGTCCGAAGGTCGAAACACTAACATGTGGCACTTCGTACAAGTTTGCTCTACTAAAAAAGTATATAAGCAGGTCATCTTGGGAGGTGGGGCATAACTCTTTCTTCGGGAATCCAATTGCAATCAGACTTGTGGGGTTAGAACGAGGACTCAGAGCACTATAACAGGCCTAAATTTCAGAACTTAAAGATCCGAAATTACAGAGTTACGCCCGTTTCAAGACCGAGCTCCTAAAATCAAGAAAAAATGATATGAGGAAGTTCGATGGCAAGGATCTGGTAAATTGGATACTACAAATGGAGCAATATTTTGATCTACATGAGGTGCAATTGTTATAAAAGGTGCATATTACATCTTTATATTTAGACCCGAATCAATTTTTATGATATAAAGGTCCTTGTTCCCGTAAAGCACTTGTCACCTAGTCAATTTTCACGGAAGAAATGATAGCACATTATGAGGATACAAAGAGTAACACCTTCTTTAGCCAATTGATAAATCTCAAACAAAAGGGTTCAATGGCAGAGCATATTGAGGACTTCCAAAAATTGAATATAAGGGTAAATGATATTCCAGAGAAGCAAAGGATTGATGTCTTCATAGGGACTTTAAAGAATAACATTCAACATGAGGTTCGTCTTTAGGAACCTAATTCATTGGAGAAGGCATTCATGTTGGCAAGAAAAATTGAAAGTGAAATTATGGAAACAAGGAATCCCACCACTCATGATTATAATTATGGAAGTGTTTGTTCTCCTAGCCTTCCACAACCTACGAGGTTTACACCACAACAAATGGAAGAAAAAAGAGAAAAAGGGCTTTGTTATAATTGCGATAACAAATACACTAAAGGTCATAAGTGTGCTAAGAAGAAATTATTTTACATAGATTATGAAGAGGAGGAAGAAAAGGATCAAGAAACATCAAAATAAGAGGATATACACCTGGAACCAACCCTAGAGACAGAAGAAATGAATCTAACCATATCTTGTAAAGCATTGACAAGAATTACCACTCCTCAAACTCTTAAGATAGAAGGACATATCAAGAAGAAAAAGGTTTAGGAAGTGAAAGATCACATCGAGAAAGAAGAAATGAATCCGACCATATCTTGTAATGCATTGGCCGAAATTACCACTCCTCAAACTATCAAGATAGAAGGACATATCAAGAAGAAAAATGTTCAAGAAGTGAAAGATCACGTCGAGAATCAAGAAATGAATCTGACCATATCTTGTAATGCATTGGAAGAAATTACCACTCCTCAAACTCACAAGATAGAAGGACATATAAAGAAGAAAAGGATTCAAGCAGTGAAAGATCACATCGATCATCAACAACAAGTTCTCCAACTTTTATAGGATAACACCGTTTTGGTGCAGAATCGAATGAAATAACAGTCAGATCAACATCGCAGTGAAAGAAGTCTTGTTGTAGGCGATTGGGTATTTTTATGGCTACATCTCAAGCAAGCTATTTATGAGAAGGAAATGTTGGCAATACTACATGCACTTAAGAAATGGCGACCTTACCTAATGGGAAGACACTTTAGGGTAAAAATGGATCATGATAGTCTTAAATACATTTTAGAACAAATATTATCTTTAGAAGAAGAAAAAAAATAGGTCACAAATATGTTGGGTTATGACTTTGAAATCATCTACAAAAAAGGGAAGCAAAATGTTTTTGCATATGCACTCGCAAGAAAAGATGAGGATGTGAAAGCATTGTTTCGTGTTATTTCTAATATCCAACCAGATTAAATAAACAAAGCAAGGGATGAATGGAAGAAGGACGAAGAAGTGTGGCCACTCACTCAAAAATTGCAGAAGATCCCATTTTAAACAATATTGCCAGAACTTGACGAGGAAGAAAAAATCATATTGGAACCTGGAGGAGTCACAGAAACAAGAACCGGACAGCTACGAAATCGATCAATTTCAGAGTATCTCATCAAGTGGAAGAACTTACCCGCTAAAGATTCCACATGGGAGGACAAGAATTTTATACAGAAGCATCAAGAACTACTCAAGCATTGAGGACAACACTTTTTAAAGGAGAGGAGCATGTTAGGTCCCTATACTACTAGTGTAACCCCTTATTGTTATTAGTAAAACCCCCTTATTATATTGTTGTTCCTATGTAGTCCCCATATTGTTATTAGTGTGCCCTTACATTATTATTGTAATGTCGGCTCTGATTATATTATGACCCCTTAGACTCCCATATATAGAAAGGAGGTCTTGTCATTTGTATCATCCAAGAATTGTTCATTTATGTAATGTAAAGGAGGTTGCTCCCTCAAAGAGGCTTATTTTGAAGGCGTTGATCTATCTCTTCTATCTTTTTGTGAGTTGGTTTCATAACATGTATGTACCGGGATTAATGAAGAATCTGGTATCTATATCATCAAAAGAAAAGTTTTGACTTGGCCTGTTGATTCACCTATGAGAGATGCATTCACATTAATATCGAGATTTGAAGGACTCTATAGAGTCACTGGAAGACCTCTTCTAGCATTGGTTCATAATACCAATCATCTGAGTGAGTAATGGCACCACAGGCTGGCTCATCTACACTATGATGCACTTCTAAAGTTGAAGAAATTGATCTCAGGTATTCCCGATGTTCAAGCTCATCATGATGGACTTTGTCCAGGTTGTGCAAGTGGAAAGAAAAAAAGGGGACCAATTCCCTCTAGTAAGAACAAGACAAATGGCACCCTCCATCTCATTCATTTAGACATTGATCTGAATTGGATCCTTAAACATTTCCATGACTGTTTCAAATTATGTTACGCTTCAAAATCTTATGAATGATGAGCTTATCAGAGATGACCTTTGGACAATGGCAATTTGTGGCTAGCATGGAACAACGAGGACCCTCAGTCAAAGTGCGCTAACCGTTGGCCCATGGAGACCGCGCATGGACGCAAATTGGCAATCAGAAGCCCAGATCCAAAAACAGAGGCAGTGTCTGATACGCAAAAGCGCTAATCGCGTATCGCAGGGAAAAACTCTCAGTGAAGGAAAGCCCCGAGCGCTCGGTCACGACAAAAACAGGAAATCATGTGGAAACAGTTAGAAGGCGGGTCCCACACCCAAAATTGGCAGGATATCGCGTGCACTTCGAGCGGTAAGCAGGTTTGGCCGAATTCAGCGCGATGCCACACACCGGGTGACACGCGTCCAACCGATGTGAGAGAAAACTTCTTACATTGTGTGAGTAGCGGTCGAGCAACTTACCCACGCGATATAGACGGAGACCGTAGGATCTGGAGGCTCCATATCAACGGTGGAGAATCAACCAGATGGAAGACTGGATTTGACGGGGAAATAGACTGAGGTACATGAGATTTGAGGTCCGACATGACCGATGAGTTGGCAAAGGAATGGTTTCGCGGGCAATCTTGGAGCAATGGAAATAACGACCGTTCAAAGAAAACTGACACTCAGTTCATGAGGAAACAAGTGGCCACCTCTCTGTGAAGCATTACAGTGATGATGACACAGAGCAGGGGAATTCCAGCGGACAGAGGTAGGAGATCTAGAGAGCCGGGAAGTAGAAACGAACAGTCAAGGAGTAGATTAGCTTTAAGCCACAAAGAGATAGAGAAAGCAAAAGAAGGAGAAGAAGCAACAAAAGAGAGCAGAGAGAGAGAGAACCAAAAATTGCAGAGAACAAAGAAGCCGAGCTGACCTGCAGAGCAAAGGCAACACCGAGCAGACAGAGAAAGAGAGAGTCCGAGAGTCTATGAACTCCAGAGAAGGCTTGAGGGGTTCAAGCAACTCTTCTTTGTATACTTGTCGGGTATTGAGTACCAAATTAGACTCATACCACTAAGACCAGTTGAGGTTGAAATTCAATAAGGAGAGTCTGTGTGCTCTAGAGACTTGGGGAATCCAAGTACAATCCTACTGATCATCATCTATTCCATGAGACTTAATTTTAGCTCACTGTTGTAAAACTTTGCTTTTTAAGACACAATAGAAAGGCCACCACTGAAGGTTGGACCAGGAGACGTAGCCCAGGAGGATTGGGTGAACTCCTTATAAAATTTTATGTGTTTATGTGTTTGCTTATCATGTTCTCTTACTGTCTTAGTGCCTGTGTATTTCGCAATCTTATCGATCCATTGCATAAGATAGCATAGGCACACCCCAGCACTTGAGTCTGTAATACCTTCATTAGTTAACTGAGATCATTCACGAGTGATTTCAAATTAGATATATGTGGTTCGATGTCTGTACATTATTTTGGTGGTCATCTCTACTACGTCACCTTTATTATCGACTTCTCAAGTAAGACATGGATATACTACCTTAAACACAAGGATGAAGCCTTTGAAATATTCAAGGAATTCAAAGCTTTGATTGAAAATAAATCAGGAAAGGCAATCAAAGTCTTTAGGTTCGATAATGGAGGGGAATACATGTCAAAAGAATTCATAGCATTTTGCAAGAAAGACGGGATCAAGAAGGAAACGATTGTGCCATATACTCCTAAACAGAATGGTCTAGCTAAAAGGAAGAATAAGACTATATTAGAAGTTGCTCGTGCTATGCTCCATGATCAAAAGGTGCCAAAGTTCCCTTGTGATGAAGCTACATATACTTTTGTATATGCTCAAAACAAGGTGCTTCATCAAGCGTTAGAAAACAAGACCCCTAAAGAAATATTCACAGGTATCAAGCCTAATATCAGCCATATTCGTGTATTTGGATGCCCCGTATATTTTCATGTGTCGAAGGGAAAAAGGACCAAATTGGAAGCTACAGGAAGAAAAGGTACGTTTGTGGGTTATTGTGAAAATTCTAAAGCATATAGAATTTATATTCCTGGTCAAAGGAAGGTCGAAATTAGTAGGGATGTAACATTCGATGAAGATGCAGCTCTTGGAAAAGCAAGAGATCTTCCTCCACCTCCTCCTCCCAAGGAAGAGAATGATGACTGGGATATTCTAGATGGTCCTTTTGTACCTGAATCTGATATTGATGATGATCCCATGGATCCATTAGATCTGCCTCCAAGTGATCCTCCTACTAGGAAGAGACCACTTTGGCTCCACGATAATTTACAAAATGCTGAAAGAAATGTTCCCATTTGTAGATCATTCAAAGAAAGGAAGCAACCATGCAGGTATCAGAGATATGTTGCAGCCATGAGCACTATGATTTAAGTCGAATCGTCCACATTCAAAGAAGTTGTAAAAGAATAAGTTTGGAAGGATGCTATGACTAGGGAATATGAATCAATTGTGAAAAATGATGTATGGGATGTGTTATCTAGACCTAATGGGAAGTATGTTGTGACTTCAAAATGGCTATTCAAGATCAAGCATGGAATGGATGGCAACATTGAGAAATACAAAACAAGGTTCGTAGCTCAAGGAGTCTCTTAGAAAGAGGAGAAGATTATGATGACATATTTTCTCTTATGGCTCGATATACAACCATCCATTATATAGTTTCCCTTGCTGCAAGTCAGGGATGGACTATTCATTAGATGGATGTAAAGACTACATTCCTTCATGGCATGTTACAGGAAGAAGTATGTGTTGAACAACCATAAGTATTTGAGGTGGAAGATTGAAAAACACATGTTTATAGGTTGAAGAAGGCATTGTATGGTTTGAAGCAAGATCCCTAAGCTTGGTATGTGCACATTGATAGTTACTTAGTGAAGCTAGGATTCACAAGAATCAATGTTGATCCCAACCTCTACTTCAAGGTAGTCCAAGGTATGCCATTGACTTTGGGTTTATATGTTGATGATCTATTCTTGACAGGTAATGAGCATCTGATGATTGAGTGTAAGAGGAAGCTAGCCTTTGAATTTGAGATGAAATACCTTGGTCTCATGCACTACTTTTTGGGCCTTGAGATGTGGCAAAAGCTTGGTGATATTTTCCTTTCACAAGCAAAATATGTTGTAAAATTGTTGGAAAGATTTGGAATGACTGAATGCAAATCCATGGTTACACCAATGAAAATGAACTTCAATATGTTATGTGGAGATGTTGTAGGACCAACCTTAGAAAATCCATCCAAGTATAGACAACTGATTGGGGCTCTAATGTTCCTTATGAACGCTCATCCAGACATATGATATGCAGTAAACACATTGAGTCAATTCATGACCGAGCCCCTCCATGCACATTGGATAGCTTCTAGACACATATTGAGATATTTGCATGGGCCAATCACACTTGGCCTGAGATATTCTGCCAGAAATGTTCAACTTCATGGATATATTGATGCTGATTGGGCCAGAAACATTATCTGTAGAAAAAGTACATCTGGATGTTGTTTTAGCCTTGGATCTTCCACGATATGTTGGATAAGTAGGAAACAAAATTCTGTAGCATTGAGCACCATCGAAGTAGAATACATTGCCTCTAGCATGGCTAGCTGCGAAGCAGTTTGGTTGAGAAAGCTCTTTGGAGAGCTATTTGAGAAGGTCTTAGATACTATAGTGATATACAATGACAACAAGAGTGGAATTCGTTTGGCAAAGAATCATGTTCCATGACAAGTCCAAGCATATTGAAATTTGATATCACTTTATTCGAGACATGGTGTAGAGAGGATATTTCAAGCTCCATCACATATCGACAGACAGACATATTGCAAATATTCTCACCAAAGAATTACCAAAAAGATAGTTCTTGGTTTTCAGAGAACAGCTTGGACTAATGGATTTAGCCCCTCCAGATAAGGGGCAGTGTTGATCGAGGACACTGAGCAAACTCTTCCTACCTTGTTTGAGCTCCTAGGGTAAGGAATCGAGATAAAGGGCTCCTAGGGTTGAGGGATCTCTAGACAATAGGGTACTCCCCTATCGGTTATCCATAGGGTTTAAGAATTCTTCTCCCCCATCCTTATAGGGTCAAAGAATGTTGCTCTCCTGTTTGGTCTTTGTAGAGTATACCCCAGTTGGCATCATACCCACAAGCAGGGCTTGTTGGGAATACCGCTCCTCATTTGGCCAATGAGTGGAGAGTGTACTTGGGGTGTACAACCCAAGGCGATTATGATGCAGGTGTTCTACCACATGAATACCGAGAGTCGTTGTTGGGAAGATCGGTAGGCAATAGGATTGGGTTGAGAATTACTCCCCGTTTTGAAATTCCAGGTTGAGGGTAAGTTGCCCGATGAGATTCCAGGGTTGAGGATGTGCTTCCCTATATGGTGTGTTATCTTATTTCACGGTATTGGTGGAAGCTATTGCTTCCCGATAATTCTTCTTCTAGATCCGAGAAATTTTCAGCAGATAGAGTTGAGCAGAGATAGTCAAAGCATTACGACAACATGATAGGATGATGTGAAGATCAACTAACATATATTGGCAGGTGGAATTCTTCCTAGTTGAGAGGGACTGTTCATTTTGCAACTAGGATAAAATTACACATTGAACAACTCAGATGACCGAGATGATGCTTGCATTAAATTATTCTTTTCAAGAGGACCAAAATCGACCTAAAGATCACCCAATTTGGTTAAGTAGAAGTTAAGTTTTGAATTATTTTATACATCATTCATTATGGAATAGGTCGGCCATAACCACATGGGTAACTACTTGGTTTACCTTAACCCCAAGTAAATCCTCAGGAAATCCTATAAATAGAAGCAACCTCAAGTTCATTTCATCACATTGATCAAGTCATTTTCTATTCTTCTCTTTTGTCTTGGCTCGCACAGGTTTGACGGAAGGAGTTCGCACAAGGGTTTGAAATCGCAGGTGTGATGTTCACTCTGAGTTAAGGTTTTTTTGGTTCTGGATGCTGGCACTGAACAAGGCATTTTAGTCCCTAGATGCTGACAGAAAGTGGACAAGACAATGTCCAAAGAGCCGTAGATGCTGGGAGACATGCTTATGAGAGCAACCAAGGGTTCAGAAGAAAATTTGAAGGTATCGGTCCCCGGATGCTCACACAGAGTGGTCCTGAGAGCGTCCAGGCCATCCTGGATGCCCGCACAACAATTGTAAGGGCTCGTCCAACATTTTTTGGTGTGTTTTACACTGGATGCACACATAGAGTCTTCCTGAGAGCGTCCAACCAGTCACAATTTCCCTCACACAGTATCCGAGAGAGCGTCCAAGGAGTTTCAGATGCACACAGAAAATTTTGATGAGAACGTCCAGGTTTCATATCTAGGATTTGACATCTTGGCTTCAATTGGTTTCAATGATCTGGTGGATCTGGGTTTCTTTCTAATGTTATATAGATCTGTAGATCTGATTTGTTAGTATCCATTGCAAACATATGTATTGGGCTCATTCTACTCTCTACTGAAATTGTTTTATGACGATCTATAAAAGAAGATTTGAAAGGGTTTCCCCCTTGTGGGGCTTTTCCCTAGTCTTAGACCAATCTATCGTATCTTATGGTTGTGCTATTGTCTTCTTTTTCAATGCATACATTATTCTTTCTTCAGTTACATTTATGATTGGTTATGTTGATCTAAAGATGATCTGAGGTTGTCATTGATGTCAACCCAAGCAGCACCAGGGGCTACCCTGATCTTGCAAGGGAATTTTGACTTGACAACTTACTCTATTTTGAGTCAAGGATCTTCCAGATAGATTCTACTCGTCGATATGTTTTCGTTGATATATGGCATGCCAAATAATTCTTCACGGTTTGAGAGATATTCATGTTTGAACTTAGTAACCCCAATCAGTGGGCTAAAACCCTATGGGGTTGTGGCATGGCACTCATAGTTGGTTTTGGTCATTGAATAGTCATTAATTAATAATTTTTTAACCTCCTAAAATCCCTCCAACATTCTCTATAGAAGCCCCTCTCAACTCTATAAAAATAAATCTCATATATCCTCCAAATGTAGCGTTTGTGGCATTTTCGCTATAACTTCGATTCTGCGAATTATTAGATTCTAATTAAAACCCATTTGATTCGCAATCTTGATGAACGTTGTGACTGAATTTTAGATCTTGGTTCACTATATTTTTGGAGATATGATCTGTGGAAGTTTGGGTTTTTGCAGGTTTCTGAATTTCATCTTAAAGAAGTGACCTTGGGAAAATCATCATAACTCTCTCTTAGAGAAGAGGATTGGAATTCTGTAAAAAGTGGCAGACATCACACAGACTATAGGTTTTTGTGTATCAATTTCAAAGTTGAAGGAGGAAACAGTGACACGTGGCACATTGTACAAGTTCGCTCTATTGAACTAGTCCATAATTAGGTCATTGTGAGAGATTGGGCATAACTTTGTCATGAAGAGTCCAAATCGGGTCAAACCCGTGGCATTGGAAAGAAGACTCAAAGGGCTTCCACAAGACCTAAGATCACATGTTGGGGATTTGAAATCATAGAGATACATCAGATTAAATATCATGCTCCTAGAAGGCAAGAAAAACTAGATCAAGTGTTGTCAAGGGGTGCAAAGGACCAGACTTTCTAGGGCAGCAAAGAGCAAGGTGCAGCAAAATGATGCTTCAGAGGTAAGCTACAGGTAAGTATCTTCTGTATATGCATGTTCATCTCTTAATTGCATTAGGTTCTTTGTATTCTAATTTTTTGTTTTTGTTTAGCACTAACATATGCTCCGTAGGATGAGAGTCATTGTAAAAGCATCTTTGTAAAATTTGTACAAGTGTCTATCTACCAAGAGTTGAAGAGGCGGTGTCAAGAGATCTAGGATCATCATTAGGTGGTTGTGTCATAGTTGGGGTTATGGTCTAGTGTGTCTTCTTCTTCTAGATCATTCTATATCATTGTAAAGTGGACCATTTTCCCTGGTACGGGAGTCCATTCTTCTTTTATTCTTCTATAGGGTGGTAGGGTGGTGCTAGGCTGGTCCATGAAGTCACCAACAGGTTCAAGCCTGTGAAAACTACAGGGTGTGGTAGGGTGGTGCTAGGGTGAGCTGTAGCTCATTGGGTGTTGGGGCATCCGTTCAGTTGACTACTGAAGAATCTCATGCATTGGAGCGTTCATCCAGTGGGCACTGGAGAAGAATGCTTTTCTAGATTCTAGGAAGTTGGAGCTTTCTTTTCAATTGGAGTTGAAGATTAAAGAATTATTAGAAAAGTGTTCGGTAGTTTTTGACCCAGAGGGATTTTTCCACCTAAAATTTTTGTGCCTCCTGTGTTCTTTTATTCGTTGTTGTTACTGCATAAACATTAATGATAATTGAAGATTAACTAATGCTCTGAAAAGATTTAAAAGTGCTAAATGCCAAGGAACACTGATTCACACCCCACCCCGCCCCCCCCAAGTATTCTCCAATAGGTTATACTGCTAATAATTGGATGCTTTGTTAATAAATAAGTAATTTGGGCTAAAGTAACTAATACAACATAGAACAATAAAAAAAATTAACAGAGTTCAGCATTAACTTCAGATTTGATTACAGAATTTGCAACGGTGTTTTCTCTCTCCTTTGACTTGGTTGACCGAATTGTTTTGGGCTGACTTTGACTCTCTTGGAATACTGAATTGATTTGTTGTTGACCAAGCTACTTGGAGGACATTTTAGAGTTTCTTTTACCAATGTTGACTTTCTGGTTAGTGTTGCAGTTGACTGCTATTGACTGTTGATTTTGACAGGACTGTTTTGGGCAAGTGAATTTGATATTTGTACTCTCTCTCTCTCTCTCTCTCTCTGCTAAACTATTGAATAATAATAAGAAGATTTGATCAAAGGGTTTTCCGCGCATTGGGGTTTTCCCCTGGCATCTGCCAAATCTTGTGTCCTCTTGTCTTGGCTTGTCTTATATACATTTTTTTTTTTATGTTCTATCTGCATTTACTATCAATGTGTTTAAGTTAATGTGATTGCTACTGGAAATAATTGGAAATTGTCATTGGGTTGATAAGGAACATTGAAGTAAATTGTGCTAAAACATAGAACATACCATTGTTATCTAAAATTAACATAGTATTAGAGCTCAGGTGAAGACAAAGCCCAAGCAAGAGTGAGGAAAAGCAATCACTAAGGGAAGATGTCAGACAAGAACTTGGAACTAGTCCCAATGACAACTACATCTTACTTCAAATCCGAGGACAAGCTTAAGGACAAATATGACTATCATGCATGGAAGATGTCTCTAGATTTTACATCGGAAGAAAATGATGCCATGGACTATGTCAAAGGAAGAGTAGTCAAGCCTCCTTCAAATGCATTCGCAGCCGCACAAATAAAGTACAAGAAAGGTGAGGGAAATAATGCAAATCGAGTTCTCTTTATCAAGAACACGTTGAAAGACATCAAGATGGATAGAGAAGAATGCATCCAATCCTACTTCATGAGAATTACTGAGAACAAGAATGATCTCCTATCTATTGGAGAAGTCATTAGTGACAGAGAACTCACTCTTATTTCTCTTGGAGGCCTTACAAGAGAATGGGATGTGTTCAACACTACCATCCTCAACAATGACATGATTTCAGGATTTGAGCAATTGTTGGCTAGACGCACTCAAGAAGAAATAAGGATGAAGGAAAGAGACAAGCCCTCCAATGGAAGCAATCCTACCATCTTCTCCCCTCATGCTAAGAGGAAGAACAATGTTGGTCCAAGAAGACAAGGTCAAGGGTTCAATTCGGCATTCAAAGAAGGAAGAAAACAAAGATGCTTCAATTGTAATAGGTTTGGCCACTTCACTAGAGAGTGTCCTCACAAGAAGGATACTCCAACAAATGATGACAACCATAATAACAACTTCAAGGGAAATGGCAATCAAAGGAACAACAAGTTCAACAACAAAGGAAAGAGGAATGTTCCCGTTGCTCGAAATGGAAATGGTCGTCCTCCCAAGAAGTTGAGAAACTCTAGGTATGAAGAAGTTAATGTAGGTGAAAAGAAAAAAATAATTTTGTCTTATTTCGACCCTCACCACAACCACTCCTCTTGATACATTAGATCGTTGGTTGATTGATAGTGGTGCCTCAAGGCACTTCACTGGGTACAAAGAGGCTCTCTCAAACTTGATTGAAAAGAAGACGAATATGGAGGTTATACTTAGGGATAATGCCACTTATCCCATGAAAGGAATTGGGACTGTTACTCTTCACTTAAATCAAGGTCAAACCCTTCATTTACAAGAAGTGTTGTATGTACCTGATTTGAAAAAGAATCTGGTCTCTATTTCTGGGATGGAAGATAAGGGTTTCAAGGTGACATTCATTGATGGGAAGGTTCTTGTTTGGCAAAGAAACCCAAGAGATGCATTCACTCTTGGATTCAGGGTTGAAGGTCTCTATCAGGTTAGAGGAAGTTCGTTGGGAGCAATGACTTGTGATACTTCTCTTCAATCCGAATTATGGCACTGAAGATTTTCTCACCTTCATTTCAAAGCCTTACCTGATGTAAGGAAGATGGTCACAGGTATGCACAAATTTAACTTAGAACATGAAGGTGTTTGTCAGGGGCGTGAAGCCGAAAAACATACAAGGGGACCATTCCCCTCAAGTGAAACTCAAACCATCAATATTCTTCAATTGGTTCATTCTAATCTATCAGGTATGTTGCTTGTGACATCTTTGGGTGGATATTTGTACTATGTTATTTTTGTGGATGACTTCTTGTTACACAGTAATTCGTCACCAACCCTGCATTCCTTACTCTTGTACAAATAACGGTCTGTGTTACTAGTATCTGTGTCGTGGTGCCAAACATGAGTCAATTCCTTCCTTATGATCTCAGGAAGAAAATGCCAGTTCATTGTCCTTAAAGAAAACCTCCTTTTGCCTAAGTTTTTGGGTTGTTGCGGGATATTAGTTATACTGTCTGCAACGATGGTCAAAGATTACACTGACCCGTACGAAGTTGGTGCAGTGTGTCTATGTCTGACTCGTGCCGAAACTTCTTCAGAAGCGGTTCATGGGCTAGTTGTTGGGTCAAATGTGTTCGCTTCTCTCTTTTGGGTAGTTGTTCCACCTTTTGGGCTAACTCCCTAAGAGATAAGCTCCTCCTCCCATCATTTTTGGAACCTCTCACTCTTATATATATCTCCTCCATGAATGAGATCTGGTGGTTGAAGAGTAGCTGAAAAGAAGCTGAAAGGGAGCTAGTTGTAACTTGATAGTTTCATAAATCCAAGAGAGGAGTAGAGGTAGAGAGTGTGATTAGAGTGTGGAGATAGCCTCACATGTGTTTGGTTTGAGAAGATGTTTGAGTAGAGTTGGCCTAAGAACCTTTTGGTATCAACCTTTTGATCCAAAGAGAGAGTCATTTGTTCTGTCGGGAGCGGGTTCACAAGAGAATGCTTACGGAGACATACCGATGGAACCCTTCAAAGAAACTTACGACGTCAAGGCGCAGTTGTAAGTTGCACTTTGTTTTATATTAATACAAATCAATAGCATGTTTCCTATATTGCATGTTTAATGTCGATAGCTTGAGGTTCCTTCACTCTTCAAGTACAATGTATGGTTGTTTCTATTTGCATTTGTGGTGTTTCTCTGCATGTTAGTTTCAGGTACAAATGATCGAAAGAACGAGAGGTGAAGCGATGCGACGAGGACTTCATCAAACATCGATCTGAAGGTAAGTCTTCATTACACCATCTTTCTAAGGAAATACACTTTGATATTGTCTTGTTGTGGCTAGACCCACTCTAGGGCTAGAGGGGTTTCCTCTATCCGCAAAGGGAACTTGCCTGTTTCACACTTCTCTCGCAAAACATGGATCTATTTCTTAAAGAATAAGGACGAAGTGTTCAAATGGCTTTGCTCTTTCAAAGCCTTGGTCGAGAATCAAATAGGGAAGAAGATCAAAATATTGAGGACCAAATATGAGTCAAATGAATTCAATGACTATTGTAGAGACGTTGGCATTAAGAGGGAGACCACTACTGCATATACTCTTAAACAAAATGGTGTTGTCGAAAGGTAGAATCGTACTATCATAGAAGCCACCGATGCCATGGTTCATGACCAAGGTATACCAAAGTTCTTATGGAGAGAAGCTGCCAACACCATTGTGTATGTTCAAAATAGATGCCCACATCAAGCCTTGGACTTCAAGACACCCAAAGAAGTTTTCACTGGTAAGAAACTTGATGTTTCTCATTTTAGAATTTTTGGTTGTCCCATACATTTTCATGTGCCGAAATAGAAAAGAAACAAACTAGATGCATCTAGGAAGAAAGGAACATTTGTGGACTACAATGAAACTTCGAAAGCATATAGAATTTATGTGTCTGGTCAAAGGGAAGTGGAGATAATTCATGATGTCACTTTCGATGAAGATTCTTTCCTTGGGAAAGTTCAAGATCTTTCTATCCCTAGGAAGGACAATAATAATGATGATGATGCAGGAAAGCAGGATGAACCTTCGTCTGATGATTCGATGCATGATGTGGAAGGTCCGTTGGATCCCTTTGATCTAGATGGATCCCTTTGATCTAGATGGATCCCTTTGATCTAAATGGATCCCATTGATCCACCTCCTAGTGTGAACACTAATTCAAGAAAAAGACCTTTGTGGCTCAAAGATACTCTTGAAGATATTGAGAAACATATTGCACCAAGGGGGACATTTTGTGAAAGGAAGAAGTCGAACAGGTACCAAGGGTACTTAGCTTCCATGAGTACCATTGTACAATCTGAGCCTTATACATTCAAAGAAGTTGTGAAACACTAAGTTTAGAAGGATGCGATGAACGAGGAGTATTAGTCGATCATGAATAATTATGTCTAGGATGTAGTTCCTAGACCTAAGGACAAGTCCGTGGTCACTTCAAAATGGCTCTACAAGATCAAACATGGAGCTGATGGGAGTGCTGAAAAGTTCAAGGCCAAATTTTTTGCTCGAGGCTTCTCTTAAAAGGAAGGAGTAGACTATGATGAGATATTTGCACCAGTTGCTCGATATACCACCATTTTTTTGATCATAGCCCTTGTTGCCTCGCAAGGATGGAGCATACACTAGATGGATGTCAAAACTGCCTTCTTGCATGGTTCGCTTAAGGAGGAAGTCTATGTAGAACAACCCGAGGGGTTCGAAGTTCAAGATCAAGAGACACATGTATGCAGGTTGATGAAATCCCTCTATGGATTGAAGCAAGCCCCCAGGGCTTGGTATGAGAAGATTGATAGATATCTTATGAAGTTGGGATTTACAAGGAACGATCCTGACCCGAACCTATACTTCAAGGTTGAAAAGGACAAGCCTCATTCTGGTCCTTTATGTGGATGATCTCATTCTAACAGGTGATGACCCTCTCATTCATCAATGCAAGAGGGAGTTGGCTTCCGTATTCGAGATGAAGAACATAGGGCTGATGCACTACTTCCTAGGGTTGGAGGTTTGGCAAAAGCTACGTGAGATTTTCCTTTCTCAAGGAAAATACATTGTGAAGCTACTTGAGAGATGTGGGATGGTGGATTGTAAGTCCGTGACTACTCCGATGGAACTCAACTTTAAGAAGCTATGTGGAAGTGCTATTGGGTCCAGATTAGCGAACCCTTCCGAGTATCGTCAACTTGTGGGGGCTCTGATGTTTTTGGTCAACCCTCGTCCTGACATATGCTTCGTTGTGAACACATTGAGTCAATTTATGTTCCAGCCTCATCACATTCATTGGATTGCTGCTAAGAATATCTTGAGATATCTCTGGGGCACAATCCACTATGGATTGAGATACACTGCCAAGAACTTGAGACTTCACGGATATTCAGATGCTGACTAGGCTGGCAGTGTCGTGGATCGTAGGAGTACGTCTGGGTGTCGCTTCTCTTTGGGGTCTGCTTCAATATCATGGATGAGAAGGAAGCATAAATCGGTTGCTTTAAGCACTGCCGAGGTTGAATACATTGTTGCAAGTATGACCTTTTGTAAAGTTTGGTTGAGGAAGCTCTTCAGTGAGCTATTTGAGAACGTGTTGGATACCACCATGATCTTCTGTGACAACCAGAGTGGGATTCGCCTCTCATAGAATCATGTGTTCCACGACTACTCCAAGCACATTGATATCAGGTACCACTTTATCTGGGATATGGTACAACAGGGAGCAACAAGGTTGCAACACATTAGAACAAATGAGCAGGTCACATACATTCCCACGAAGCCTTTGGAGAAGGCCAAATTCTTGACCTTCTGAGAGAGACCTAGAGTGGTGGAACGACCCTCCTATGAGGGTCTCGTATGAGTTGAGCACTGAGCTCTAGGAGATCCTGGGGGCTTGGGGTACTTCTTAGAGCTATGAGAGACCATAGGGTGAGTGGTTCACCTTCTCCTGCGATACCCCATGATGGTTGACATGTGTGTAGGGTGAGTGGTTCACCTTCCCCTAGTCGAACACATGTATGTAGGGTGAGTGGTTCACCGTCCCCTACGATTGACATATGCATAGGATGAATGGTTCACCTTCTCCTATGGAATATGACCAAGATGAGTGGTTCACCTTCTCCTGTCGATGCCCTAGCACATATCCTACTCACAAAGTTCGGGACTCATGGGAAGTACCTCTCATCTAGCCAATGAGTTGGTAAAAGATGGTTAGTGACCATAGCACTACTGATGGACGCATCATGTACTGTTGTACTCCCTATGACTAGGATGCATGGTGTTCAACAACTTGATCTGGGATCAAACACTGACTTTAGTCAGTGGAGTATCGTATGATCTTATGACTCACTCTTGATCACTTTTTCTTCATTATTACTTCATGGTTCAACATAATAGAGCATAGTAGAGCAGATCAAAGCATAGTAGAGCAAGGTTGTGATGACAGAGATGGTACATGATGACAGATGGATTGACAAGTGGAATTCTCACTAGTTGATAGGGAATGTTAAAATTTACAACTAGGGTCAAATTCCACGTTAGGACAACTTATTTAATGGAGATGATTATTGCATTGGATTCCTCTTTTCGAGAGGTCCAATTTTGATATAAAGATCATCTCATTCTGACAAGCAGAAATGGAAATTTGAATTTATTCTCTCTCATGAACAAATTGTCAAGGTCAGCCTCAGTCAAATGTAGGCTCATAAGCGCAATAGATGTGTCTCCTCACCCTCAACGAAGTGTATAAATAGGAGTGACCTCTCTCCTCATTTGGACATCACTCATCTCATCACATATCTCTCTCTCTCTCTCTCTCTCCGCTCTTGATTGGTTCATACAGCTTGGAGGTAGCCTTCTCTACTTCGCACATGTGAAAGGAAGACGAATTTCTAGACTTGTTTGTTGGCCGAAAATTCTAGGAAAACAAAACAGCATTGACCAAGGAACTTTTGACCAGCGCTGACTTCATTTTTGTGGGAAAAAATCCGATTTTTGAAGGCCACATTTATTGGCACAATTTTTGAGGAGTTTGGGACAGTTTGACCTGGCTTGACTTCAGTGTTGTCTTCAAATTTGACTGCAGAATTTACACTTGTTTTTCTCTCTCCTTTGACTGGGTTGACCGAACAATTTTGGGCTAAATTTGATTCTCTTGGAAGGCCAAATTGATCTGTTGTTGACTGAGCTGCTTGGAGGACAATTTGGAGCTACTTTGACCAACGTTGACTTTCTGGTTAGGGCTGTAGTTGACTGCTGTTTTGACAAGACCATTTTGGGGAAGCGAATTTGATATGTGTACTCTCTCTCTCTTTGTTGAACTATTGAATAATAATAAGAAGATTTTATCAAAGGGTTTTCCCCACATTCGGGTTTTTTCACGACATCTGCCAAATCTTGTGTCCTCTTGTCTTGGCTTGTCTTATGCACATGTTTTTATGTTCTATTTGCATTTACTATCAATGTGTTTAAGTTAATGTGATTGCTAATGGAATTAATTGGAAATTGGCATTGGGTTGATAAGGAACATTGAAATAAATTGTGTCAAAGCATAGAACATACCATTGTTATCTAAAATTAACACTAATTCTTTCCAGTGTTGATGGGAAGGTAAACATTAGCAAAGACACTCTTTGTGACATTCAGACATGCCTGCATAATGCACAGGAAAAGGTTGAGTTTTTGCAACTACGAGATGAGCTTCAACAGATTTGTCATTCTAAATTGTTTTCTGCCCAAAACAATCCTCTATTCAAGGTTAAAATAAACACCCATCAACAACCAGTAAGTGGTGAAATCAGTAATATTGAGGTTGAATCACATTTAGTGCCTAGTGCAAGAGCATATTTGAATGAAAAAAAGAAATTCATCTTGCACTTCCCAAGCCAATCATCAGAGCTTGGGATAAGCTTGTCAACAACAAGCACAAAATATGTATTGGATATGATCAAGAGGCATCCTTTCATATTCCAGATTACTCAAAGCCCATCAAATTTCTTCATGACAATTCATCTTCACTTGTTCCTACTCTTCTTTCACATCAACCACAACAAAATGTCAGATGCGAACATTGTGACAAATTTGGCCATGTGAAAGATCATTGTATTGATCTTCACTCGTGTAAGAATTGTGGTAAGCATAATCATTCTTCAAACATATGCTTCAAAAACAAGCCTCTTGCAAGAACATGGATTCATCTTGGATGGATCGCTACTTGGTAATGGGCTTCAACAACCAAGAAGATATTTCAGTCATATGTCAGAATTTCTTCTAGAGTATTGAAAATTCTTGCAGTTGAGTTATCTTCGTCTTCTCATCTTGTATCTGACAGGGGGGAAGTGATGGTAATGTACAAGCTTCAAAGCCATATTAAGCAAGCTTAATCCATAACCTGAACATACTACCTAATTCAAAGTTGTAGCTAGAGACACAAAAGTTCAAGTAAACCTGAGCCACAACCTTCCATACCAGATTCAGAGTTGTAGCCAGAGACAAAGATGCCCCTGAGCATTTCTTTCATTGGTGGTAAGCCTTAAACCACCTATGCGGGGTCGAGACCTCCCTTTTCAAGTTGAGCTTCTCCCTCTTCAAAGAACTAGGGACACTACCTCTAGCAGGAGACTTCAGCTTCTTACCAGTTCTGCAAGAGTTCCAGGGATTACATTAAGCATTCCAGAGTTAGTGGTCATCCTTAAACCACAGCAAATTGTAGAACTCCCTTTTCCATGTTGAAGGTCTCCCTCTCCAAATCCTTAGGGACTTCCTCTAGCAGAAGATTTCAACTTCTTGCCATATTTGGAAGAGTTTTGGGAACTGCACTAATCATTTCAGTGTTGGTGGTTATCCTTAAAACACGACCTTATGCCAACATTTTAATAGGCACATTCAGCCTAGTGCTTCCATGCATTCTTTTCATTACAACTCTCTTCTTGGACTCATACACACCCCTTCAGATTAAGGGGGGAATGTTCAACACCTAATCGACTAAGGGTTTTGGTGAGGAAGTTGAAAAACCAAAGGGAGTCCAAGATAACTTGGAAGATGAATCCAAGATTCACTCCAACGTATTATAAATGTATATCATGTGAATAATATATGCATCATATGCTTATCTCTCATATTTTCGTCTTCGCCATGGTTATGTTTAACAGACCTAATTGGAAGGTCGTCTCGGAGGGATGACCTAATGCTGGGAGGAGGCTTTGATCTAGGGTTTGGGTCTATAAGAAGAGAAGAGTTTTTTGGGCTTTCCCTTGGCTTGAAGCCTAATATTTGTGTCCATTGTATTTACAATGTATGCTCTTGATATTTGTTTGATGAAGAAGATTTAATATAGAAACACAAGAAGATAAATAAAGTTCACAAGAAAGTATTAAAGTTAAGGAAAATCTAAAGTAATAAGCTACCATATTGTATTTTCCAACATGGTATCAGAGCTAAGGTGAACATGAAGGAACCTGGAAGGATCATCTTGTGGACACAAAGAAGAGTTTGCTTGTCAAGGCGAAAGAAAAAAGAGACCTATTGATCTAGAAGAACAACCACTTCATCAAGCCTTAATTTAAAAGGACCACATCAAGCTCTCATCAAATGAGGGCTTAAAGAGGACTACAATAAGATTGATTGATCTCTCTTGAAAGGAGATCTATTTAAGGGCTCATTGATAGACATCTTTGAAGGAAGCATCAAAAGATCTTGGTATCACTCATCACTCTTGGAAACTGTTGTTGGAGAAATCCTAGGAAACATATTTCAAGTGTTGAAGAATGTAACTACATTTGGTCTTCATATTTATATTTGAGTCATTATGAAATGTATTTATCAAAGAATGAAAAAGAAATTATTATTATTATTATAATGACTTATTAAACGACGGGTTTCATGCTTGGGTCATCATTTTATAGGTCAAAGTCCCCATTCAGGACTTCTAGGTTTCATGTTGATTCATTAGAGTCATTGTCCATTTAATGAAACCCTTCTTGGGCTTTTGAATCATGTAAAAAGAATTTTATTGAATCAAATATGTAATTTGTCACCTCCACACCAAGTCGACCCTTGCCTGATGAAGTCGACCTACATGAGGACAATTCAACCCACAGAAGAGGCTATATATACAAGTGTAGTTTGATCCATTTGCTCACCAACTCAACAAGTTCGATACACAAGAAGAAAGTGCAAAAAAGTGTGAAGTTCACGAAGAAGAAGAAAGAATTGTAAAAGAAGAACAAGTCAAAGTTTTGGGTTATCCCTCTCTCTATCTCTTTCGTACGAAGTTACTAGGCTATTTTTGGTGTCGAAGATATGCTGCTAGGTAGGTCAAGTTCTGGAGTTGCTACGTTCAGAGTTTTGTTGTTGCATAGGTCGAAGTTATGTTGTTGGATAGGTCGAAGTTCTACTGTTGTAGGGTCGAAGATCTAGATTGAAGTTGCTGGAAGGACTAACTTGGTGATTGGAGGAAGTTTCTGTCTAGGTCGAAGGGTCTTAAATTATCTCGTCTTGTCTTGTGAAAACTACTGAAGGAAGAATTTTGACTAGGTTTGCCCCTAGATAGGGGTTTTTCCCTGGCTGAGTGGCTGCATCTTGTGTCTCTTGTTCTTGTGATCTTCATACACACATAATTTGGTAATTGCTTGATGAAAGATAATATAATAAAGAAGTAAAATAAGCCAACATAATTCACAAGTAATTATCAAGAAAGAGAAATCAAACCCTAATGCTACTAGCATTGATTTCTCAACATGGTTTCGAAGCTAAGGTTAAGAAAGATTGGAGATCACTATGTTGGCTTGAAAGGAAAAGTTACTCCCTCTCTAATAAGATACTTGAAAATGGGCTTCAATATTGCAGGACGTTGGATCAAAAGAATCATCTACAACTTATTCAATAACGTCAAAAGCAAATGGTTCATTGTTGCACTCGCAGGTTCACTCAATGATGTCAATGCATGGATTATTGATAGTGGAGCATCAAGGCACCATCAACAAATTCACACTATCAAAGGAACCATCTTCTCATGCAGTGGAATTGGGAGACAACAAAAGTTATGTTGTTAGAGGCATCAGATCAATTTCTTTGAAGCTGGAAAATAGAGCAAAGCTACATCTCAACAATATAATCTATGTTCCAGGTTTGAAAAATAATTTACTTTCAATTCCTTTCTTAGACGATAATGGTGATAGAATTGCTTCTGTAGATGGAAAATTTCTAGTTTGGGGAAAAGATTCAAGCATCGATAAAGCTAGGGTTATTGGAGTGCGTGAAGGAAGTTTATATAGAGTCATAACACCATCTCCTCAAGCTCTAATTCACATGAAAATCAATCCCATTGAGCCATGACATAGAAGAAATGGGCATTTACATTATAGGGTTATTCCCTCTCTTAATCAATGTAAATGGAATCCCCAATATCAAAGAAGATCGTGAAGGAATATGCAAGGGATGTGCTTTGGGAAATAATACAAGGAAATCCTTTACAAACAGTGAAACAAGGTCTAAAGATATATTAGACCTCATTCATTTAGATGTGTGTGGGCCTATGTCTGATAAATCACTTGGAGGTCATCTTTAATATGTGACTTTCATTGATACCTTCTCAAGAAAAAGGATGAAGTATTGGAGAAATTCAAGGAGTTTAGATTTGAAGAGTAGAACCTAACTGAGAGAAGAATAAAGACTTTGAGATCCGACAATAGTGGGAAATTCACTTCCAAATAAATGATTGCATATTGCAAAGAAGAAAAAATTCAGAGGGACCTCATTGTTCCCTACTATCCCGAAAAAAACAGAGTGGTTGAAAGGAAAAATAGGGCAATTGAAGAAGGTATACAAAAAATTATTTTTGATCAAGACATACCAAAGACATACCAAAATTTCTATGGGGAGAAGCAACAATGGAAACCATATATATACAAAATAAAAGCCCTCATAGAATTCTTGAAAATATGACACCTCAAGAAGCATTCACAGGAAATAAGCTAGATTCTACAAGCATTAAAGGGATATTTGTTGGCTATAGTATTTCTTCAAAGGCATATAGAATCTACATCAAGGAAGACATATTGAAGTAAGCAGGGATGTTATATTTGATGAAAATAATGCCTACAAAAGATCCAAATATATTCCTATTGATTCTGATAACGAAGACATACCACTATTCAAAGAAGAAGAGCACCATGACAATCCTACTACAAATCAAGAAGAAGGACCAAGTGAGCCTATTCAACCTGTGATCATACCTGAGATAAGGAAGAGGCAAAATTGGTTAAAAGTTACTCTTGAGGATGTCGAAGGACATGGAGCTACGAAAGGAACTTTTAGAGAAAGCAAAAGACCAAAATGATATTCTGGATATGCTGCATACATGAAAAAACCAATAGAAGCTTAACCAATTACATTTGAAGAAATTGCTCATCAAGAAGTATGGAGGAAGGCAATGCAAGAAGAATATCAATCCATCATGAAGAATGGGGTTTGGGAAATCGTTCAAATCGAATGTCACTTCTAAATGGATCTACAAGATCAAGCACGTTGTTGATGGATGCATAGACAAGTCACAAAGCTAGATTCATTGCAAGGGGTTTCTCTCAAAAGGAAGGCTTATATTATGAAGAAACCTTTGCACCTATTGCAAGATATACTTCTATAAGATCCTTGGTTTCATTGGCTGCTATAATGGGATGGAATATCCATAAAATGGATGTAAAAACAACAGTCCTAAATGGAACCATCGATGAAGAAGTATACATTGAACAACCTGAAGGATTTGAAATAAATAGCAAAGACACTCATGTTTGTAGACTCAAGAAAGCCCTATATGGTTTGAAGCAAGCTCCTAGGGCATGTTATGCAAGAATGGATGCATGCCTTCTAAGGATGAGTGAGTCATTATTCTACTATATGTTGATGATCTATTTATTATGTGTAGAGCGAAGAATACAAGAATGCAAGAATATGTTGGCAGCTGAGTTTGAGATGAAGGATCTAGGACTGATGCGTTATTACCTAGGTTTGCAAGTATGGAAAAAACCTGGGGAGATATATCTGGGGCAAGGAAATTTGTTAATTTTAGATAACAATGGTATGTTATATGCTTTAGCACAATTTACTTCAATGTTCCTTATCATCCCAATGATAATTTCCAATTTTATTCAGTAGCAATCACATTAACTTAAACACATTGATAGTAAATGCAGATAGAACATAAAAACATGTGTAGAAGACGAGCCAAGACAAGAGGACACAAGGTATGGCGAATGCTAGGGACAAACCCCAACGTGGGGAACCCTTTGATCAAATCTTCTTATTATTCTTCAATAGTTCAATAGAGAGAGTGTGTACAAATATCAGAATTACATGCCCAAAACGTCCTACCAAATTAGGAGTCAACAACAGTCAATGCAACCCTAACCAGAAAGTCAATGGTGGTCAAAGAAACCCCAAAATGTCCTCCAAGTAGCTCTGTCAACAACAGAAGAATTCGTCCTTCAAGGAGAGTCAAATTTAGCCCAATACAAATTGGTCAAACTAGTCAAAGAAAAGAGAAAACCCTGCTGTAAATTGTGCAATCAAATAAAAAATTCAACATTGAAGTCAACGCTGTCAAACTGTCCCAATCACCTTGAAAACCATGCCAACAGAAATCATAATTTTTCCCACTAGAACGAGGTCAACGCAAGTCAAAGTCACCCAAGTCAACGCTGGTCAATGTTGCCTTATTCCTAGAATTTTTGGCCTCCAAAAACAGTCTTGAAATTTGTCCTCTTTCACACGTGTGAAGTAGAGAAGCCTCCAAGCTGTACGAACCAATCAAGAGAGGGGAGAGAGAGGTATGTGATGAGATGAGTGATGTCCAAATGAGAGAGAGGTCATTTATACACTCCATTGAGGGTGAGGAGACACATCCATTGGGCTTCATGAGCCTACATTTGACTGAGGTCGACCTTGTCAATTTGTCTATGAGAAAGAATAAATTCAAAATTCTATTTCTACTTGTCAGAATGAGGTGGTCTTTATATCAAAGTTGGACCTCTTGAAAAGAGGAATCTAATGCAATAATCATGTCCATCATATGAGTTTTCCTAAGGTGGAATTTGGCCCTAGTTGCCAATTTTAACACTCTCTCTCAACTAGGGAGAATTCCACGTACCAACCCATTTGTCATCATGTCATCCTGTCATCTTGTACCATCCCTTTCATAACTACCTTGCTCTGTTACGTTCTACTATGTTGAACCATGAAGTAATAATGAAGAAGAAGTGATCGAGAGCAAGTCATAAGAGTATACCACTCTCCACTGACAAAAGTCAGCCTTTGATCCCAGATCAAGTTGTTGAACACCATGCATCCTAGTCATAGGGAGTACGGCAATACAGGACGCGTCCATCAGTAGTGCTATGGTCCCTAACCGTAGTTTCCCAACTCATTGGCCAGATGAGAGGTACTTCCAATGAGTCATGGACTCTATGGGTAGGATGTGTTGAGAAATCAGCAGGAGAAGGTGAACCACTCATCTTGCTCATATGCCATAGGAGAAGGTGAACCACTCATCTTATGCATAAGTCAATCATAGGGGAAGGTGAACCACTCACCCTACATGCATGTGTCCAAGTAGGGCAAGGTGAAACACTAACCCTGTATCCAGTGCACCACTAGGGGAAGGTGAACCACTCACCCTATGGTTGCTCATAGCTCCAAGTACCCCAAGCCCCCAGGAGCTCCCAAAGCTCTGTGTCCAACTCATACTGGACCCTCATAGGAGGGTCGTTCCATGACTCCAAGTCTCTCTTGGAAGGTTAAGAATTTGACCTTCCCCAAAGGCCTCGTGAGAATGTCTACAACTTGCTCATTTATCCTGATGTATTGGAGCCTTATTGCTTCCTGTTGTACCATATCCCGAATAAAGTGGTACTTGATATCAATGTGCTTGGAGCGATCAGGGAACATAGGATTCTCTTATAGGATAATCCCACTCTGGTTTTTGCAGAAGATCACAGTGGTATCTAATGCGTGCTCAAATAGCTCACTGAAGAGCTTCCTCAACCAAACTGCTTAACAATAGGCCATAGTCGCAACAATGTAGTCAGCCTCGGCAGTGCTTAAAGCAACCGATTTCTGCTTCTTGCTCATTCAAGATATTAAAGTAGACCCCAAAGAGAAGAAACACCCAGTCGTGCTCTTACGATCCACCACACTACCAGCCCAGTCAGCATCTAAATATCCATGTAGCCTCAAATTCCTGACAATGTATCTCAGTGCATAGTGGATTGTGCCTTGAAGATATCTCAAGAGATTCTTAGCAGCAATCTAATGAATGTGATGAGGCTCGACCATAAACTGATTCAATGTGTTCATAGTGAAGCATATGTCAGGACGAGAGTTGACTAAAAACATCAGCCCCTCCCCCACAAGTTGACGATACTTGGAAGGATTCACCAATTCGGGCCCAGCAGCATGTCCACATCTTCTTAAAGTTGAGTTCCATCGGAGTAGTCATGAACTTGCAGTCCACCATCCCACATCTCTCAAATAGATTCACAATGTATTTTCCTTGAGAAAGGAAAATCTCACCTGGCTTTTGCCAGACTTCCAACCCTAGGAAATAATGCATCAGTTCTAGGTCCTTCATCTCGAACTCATAAGCCAACTCCCTCTTGCATTGATGAATGAGAGGGTCATCACTTGTTAGAAAGAGATCATCCACATAAAGGACCAAAATGAGAGGTATGTCCTTTTCAACCTTGAAGAATAGGTTCGGGTCAACATCGCTCCTTGTAAATCCCAGCTTCAAAAGATAGTTATTGATCCTTTCATACCAAGTCCTAGGGGCTTGCTTCAATCTATAGAGGGATTTCTTCAACCTGCATACATGTGTCTAAGAATCTTGAACCTCGAACCCCTCAGGTTGTTCCACATAGACTTCCTATTTAAGCAAACGATGCAAGAAGGCAATTTTGACATCCATCTAGTTTAGGTTCCATCCTTGCGAGGTAGCAAGGGCTATGATCAAACAGATGGTCGTATATCGGGCAACTAGTGAAAATATCTCATCATAGTCTACTCCTTCATTTTGAGAGAAGCCTCAAGTTACAAATATAGCCTTGAACTTTTCAGTACTTCCATAAGCTCCATGTTTGAACTTGTAGAGCCATTTTGAAGTGACCACTAACTTGTCCTTGGGTCTATGAACCACATCCCAGTCATCATTCGTCATGATCGACTCATACTCTTTGTTCATCGCATCCTTCCAAACTTCTTGTTTCACGACATCTTCGAATTTACAAGGCTCGGATTATGCAATGGTACTAATGGCAATTAAGTGCCATTGGTCCTCTTCGACATCTTTCTTTCACGAAATGTTCCCCTCAATGCAATATGTTTCTCAACATCTTCAAGAGTATCTTTGCAACAAAGGCCTTTTTCTTGAAGTAGAGGGCTCATTAGGAGGTGGATCAATAAGATCCATCAGACCTTCAAGATTGGGCATCAACTCATCAAACAGAGGTTCATCCTGCTTTTCTGCATCAACATCATCATTGTCCTTCCTAGGGAAAGGAAGATATTGGATCTTTCTAAGAGTAGAATCTTCATCGAAAGTGACATAATGACTTAATTTCACTTCCCTTTGACCAGGCACATAGATTCTATATGCCTTTGAAGTTTCATTGTAGCCCACAAACGTTCCTTACTTCCCAGATGCATCTAGTTTGTTTCTTTTCTCTTTCGACACATGAAAATATACGGGACAACCAAAAATTCTAAAATGATAAACATCAAGTTTCTTACTGGTGAATTTTTTTTCCCATCAATGAATGTCACCTTGAAACTTTTATCTTCCATCGCAGAAATAGAGACCAAGTTGTTTTTCAGATCAGGTACATATAACACTTCTTGTAAGTGAAGGGTTTGACCTTGATTTAAGTGAAGAATAACAGTCCTAATTCATTTCACAGGATAAGTGGCATTATCCCCAAGTATAATCTCCATATTAGTCTTCTTTTCAACCAATTGTGAGAGAACTTCTTTGTATCCAGTGAACTTCCTTGAGGCACCACTATGAATCAACGAATGATCCAATGTATCCAGAGGAGAGGCAGTGGTGAGGGTAGAAATAAGATAAAATTATTTTTTCTTTACAACATTAACTTCTTCATACCTATAGTTTCTCGACTTGTTGGGAGGACAACCATTCCATTTCGAGCAGCAGATCATTCATGTTTCCTTAGAACCTGGTGTTCCTTTGATTACCATTGCCTTTGTTGTTATGGTTGTCATCATCTCTTGCACCTTCCTTTTCTTCCATCTTTGAATATGAATCCTTGACCTTGATTTCTTGGACAAACATTGTTCTTCCTCTTAGAATGAAGGGAAGGCGGTAGGATTGTTTCCATTGAGGGCTTATCTCTTTCCATCATCCTTATTTCTTCTTGAGTGCATCTAGCCAATAATTCATCAAATCTCGGAATCTTGTCATTGTTGAGGATGGTAGTGTTAAACACATCCCATTCTCTTGTAAGGCCTCCGAGTGCAATAAGAGTAAGCTCCCTGTCACCAATGACTTCTCCAACAGATAGGAGATCATTCTTGATCTCGGTAATCCTCATGAAGTAGGATTAGATGGATTCTCCTCTATCCATCTTGATGTCTTTCAACTTGTTCTTGAGAAAGAGAAGTTGATTTGCATTATTTACTTTGAACATCCCAACCAGCTTGTCATACATCTCCTTAGATGTTTATAAATCATAAATATAGGCAACCAAAGGATTGTGAATAGAATCAACAATAATCTTCTTAGCTTTAACCTCACCTTTCTTGTACTTTGTTTGTGCAGTTGCGGATGCATTTGAAGGAGGCTCCACTACTATTCCTTTGACATAGTCCATAGCATCATTTTCTTCCAATGTCAAATCTAGAGACATCTTCCATGCATGATAGTTGGATTTGTCCTTAAGCTTGTCCTCGAATTGAAGTAAGATGTCGTCGTCATTGGAACTAATTCCAAGTCCTTGTCCAACAATTTCCCTTAGTACTTGCTTTGCTTCAATCTTTCTTGGGATTTGTCTTCACCTGAGCTCTGATACCATGTTAATTTTAGATAGCAATATTATGTTCTTTGCTTTAGCACAATTTACTTCAATGTTTCTTGTTATCCCAATGACTATTTCCAATTATATTCAGTAGCGATCACATTAACTTAAACATATTGATAGTAAATGCAGATAGAACATAAAAACATGTGCAGAAGACAAGCCAAGACAAGAGGACACAAGATATGGCAGATGCCAGGGACAAACCCCTATGTGGGGAAACCCTTTGATCAAATCTTCTTATTATTCTTCAATAGTTCAGCAGAGAGAGAGTGTACAAATATCATAATTACAAGCCCAAAATAATCCTGCCAAATCAATAATCAATGCAGCCCTAACCAGAAAGTCAACAGTGGTCAAAGCAGCCCCAAAATGTCCTCCAAGCAGCTCGGTCAACAACAGAGGAATTTCGCCTTCCAAGAGAGTCAAAGTCAGCCCAATACAGATTGGTCAAACTAGTCAAAGGAGAGAGAAAACTCTGCTGTAAATTTTACAGTCAAATCAAAAAGTCAACATTGAAGTCAACTTGGTCAAACTATCCCAATCACCTTGAAAATCATGCCAATCAATCTGGCCTTCAGAAATCAAAATTTTTCCCACTAGAGCGAGGTCAACGCAAGTCAAAGTCACCCAAGTCAACGTTGGTCAACACTGCCCTGTTTCCTGAAATTTTCAGCCTCCAAAAACAGTGTTGAAATTCATCCTCTTTCATGCATGTGAAGTAGAGAAGCCTCCAAGTTGTACAAACCAATTAAGAGAGGAGAGAGAGGGATATGTGATGAAATAAGTGATGTCCAAATGAGAGAGAGGTCACTCCTATTTATACACTTCATTGAGGGTGAAGAGACACATCCATTGGGCTTCGTGATCCTACACTTGACTGAGGCCGACCTTGTCAATTTGTGCATGAGAAAGAATAAATTCAAAATTCCATTTCTACTTGTCAGAATGAGATGATCTTTATCTCAAAATTGGACCTCTCAAAAAGAGGAATCCAATGCAATAATCATCTCCATCATATGAGTTGTCCTAAGGTGGAATTTGGCCCTAGTTGCCAATTTTAACACTCCCTCTCAACTAGGGAGAATTCCACCTACCAATCCATTTTTCATCATGCCATCCTGTCATCTTGTATCATCCCTGTCATCACTGCCCCACTCTGCTATGTTCTCTTTTGCTTAAATATGAAGTAATAATGAAGAAGAAGTGATCGAGAGTGAGTCATAAGATTATACCACTCTCAACTAACAAAAGTTAGTCTTTGATCCCAGATAAAGTTGTTGAACACCATGCATCCTGGTCATAGGGAGTACGACAGTACACGATGCGTCCATCGATAGTGCTATGGTCCCTAACCATCTTTTCCCAACTCATTGGCCACATGAGAGGTACTTCCCATGAGTCCCACACTCTATGGGTAGGATGTGTGTTGGGGTATTAGTAGGAGAAGGTGAACCACTCATCCTATGCATATGTCAATCGTAGGGGAAGGTGAACCATCCACCCTACATGCATGTGTTTGGGTCGGGGAAGATGAACAACTTACCCTGTATGCAGTGCACCACTAGGGGAAGGTGAACCACTCACCCTATGGTCGCTCATAGCTCCAAGAAGTATCTCAAGCTCCGAGGAGCTCCCAGAGCTTTGTGTCCAACTAATACAGGACCCTCATAGGAGGATCGTTCCATAACTCCAAGTCTCTCTCATAAGGTTAAGAATTTGACCTTCCCCAAAGGCTTCGTGAGAATGTTTGCACCCTGCTCATCTGTCTTGATGTGTTGGAGCCTTATTTCTTACTGTTGTACCATATCCCGGATAAAGTGGTACCTAATATCATTGTGCTTGGAGTGGTTGTGGAGCAAAGGATTCTCTGATAGGAAAATCCCACTCTGGTTGTCACTGAAGATCACGATGATATCCAACACATGCTCAAACAGCTCCCTGAAAATCTTCCTCAACCAAACTGCTTCACAACAAGCCATACTCACAACAATGTATTTGGCCTCGGCGATGCTTAAAGCAACCGATTTTTTCTTCCTACTCATCCAAGATATTGAAGCAGACCCCAAAGAGAAGTAGCACATAGATGTGCTCTTACGATCCACCACATTGCAAGCCCAACCAACATATGAATATCCATGTAGCCTCAAATTTCCGGCAGTGTATCTCAGTCCATAGTGGATTGTGCCCCGAATATATCTCAAGAGATTCTTAGCAACAATCCAATGAATGTGATGAGGCAGGACCATAAACTGACTCAATGTTTTCACAGCGAAGCATATGTTAGGACGGGAGTTGACTAAAAACATCAGACCCCCCCACAAGTTGACGATACTCGGAAGGATTCGCCAATCCGGGCCCAACAACACTTCCACATAGCTTCTTAAAGTTGTGTTCCATCGGAGTAGTCATGGACTTGTAGTCCACCATCCCACATATCTCAAGTAGATTCACAATGTATTTTCCTTAAGAAAGGAAAATCTCACTTGGCTTTTTCCAGACCTCCAACCCTAGGAAATAATGCATTAGGCCTAGGTCCTTCATCTTGAACTCAGAAGCCAACTCCCTCTTGCATTGATGAATGAGAGGGTCATCACCTTTCAGAAAGAGATCATCCACAAAAAGGACCAAAATGGGAGGTTTGTCGTTTTCAACCTTGAAGTATAGGTTTGGGTTAGCATCTCTTCTTGGATATCCCAACTTCAAAAGATAGCTGCCGATCCTCTCATACCAAGCCCTAGGGGCTTGCTTCAACCCATATAGGGCTTTCTTCAACCTGCATACATGCGTCTCGCGATCTTGAACCTCAAACCCCTCAGGTTGTTCCACATAGACTTCCTCTTTAAGTGAACCATGCAAGAACGTAGTTTTGACATCCATCTAGCTTAGGCTCCATCCTTGCTGAGGTAGCAAGGGATATGATCGAACAAATGGTGGTATATCAGACAACCGGTGCAAATATTTCGTCATAGGCTACTCCTTCCTTTTGAGAGAAGCATCGAGCTACAAATATGGCATTGAACGTTTCAATACTTCCATGAGCTCCATGTTTGATCTTGGAAAGCCATTTTGAAGTGACCACTATCTTGTCCTTAGGTCTAGGAACCACATCCCAAACATCATTCTTCATGATCGACTCATACTCCTCGTTCATCGCATCCTTCCAAACTTGTTGTTTCATGACATCTTCAAATGTACAAGGCTCAGATTGTACAATGGTACTCATGGCAGCTAAGTACCCTTGGTACCTATTCAGCATCTTGTTTTCACGAAATGTCCCCCTCGGTGCAATATGTTTCTCGGCGTCTTCAAGATTAACTTTGAGCCACAAAGGCCTTTTTCTTGAAGTAGAGGGATTTGTTATGAAACCAGCTCACAAAAAGATTCACAAAAAAATAGAAAAGGCAGATCAACACCTTAGAAATAAGGCTCTTCGAGGGGGAAACCTCCTTTACATTACACAAATGAACAATTATTGCATGATACAAATGACAAGACCTCCTTTTTATATATAGGAGTCTAAGGGGTCATAATATAATCAAAGTCGACATAACGATAATAATGTAAGGGCACAATAATAACAATAGTGGGCTTCTATGGGGCACAATAATAACAATATGGGGACTACATGGGCACAACAATATAATAAGGGGGTTGTACTAATAATATAAGGGGTTACACTAGTAGTATAGGGACCTAACATGCCCCTCTCCTTCAAAAAGTGTTGTCCTCAATGCTTGAGTAGTTCTTGATGCTTCTGTATAAAATTCTTGTCCTCCCATGTGGAATATTCTACGGGTAAGTTCTTCCACTTGATGAGATACTCTGAAATTGATCAATTTCATAGCTGTCGGGTTCTTGTTTCTGTGACTGCTCTAGGTTCCAATATGATTTTTCCTTCCTCGTCAAGTTGTGGCAATATTGTTTGAGCTGGGATCTTCTGCAACTTTTGAATGAGTTCCCACCTTGCTTTGTCAATCTTCCATTCATCCCTTGCTTTGTTTATCGAATTTGGTTGGATAATTATACCAACCTCTAGCATTTCTGCAAGCATACGTTCAATTTCACTCCTTTGGGCATATGGACATTTATAAGGCATGATTTTTGGAGGAACACTTCCTGGAATCAAATGAATAGCATTGTCATGATCACAAATAGGTGGGAGGCCTTTGGGAGTCTTAAATATCTTGGAATAATTGTCCAAGGCTTTTTGGAGATCTAGAGAAATAGATGATTTCGATGTGGGAACCTCTAGCGAATATAATTGTGCAATTACGCCTCGTTGTTCTTTCTTTAGAAGCTTTATCATTCTGTTAGAGCTTATTATCTTTCTTTATTTCCCTATGATACCCCTTGATTCAACTTCCTTTCCTTCCGAAGAAAATTTCATGAAACGTTCTTGAAAATTAAAAGCTATTGTACCAAGGATTGTAGCCATTGGACTCCTAGTACAACATCAGCACCACCAATTGGAATGGAAAGCATTCGGATATTCAATACATATTCTCCCATGGATAGCTTGATATTATGGCACTTTCCAAAGCAATTTATGGTTCCTCCACTTGCAACCATCACTTGGCACTCTCGTGTTGGATATAGGAAGCAATTCAATTCCTTGGCTATCTTATAATGAATAAAATTATGGGTACTACTCGAATCAATCAACACTATTACCTTTTTATTCTTGATATGCCCTTCTATCTTGAGAGTTTGAGGAGTGGTAATTCCTGTCAATGCATTACAAGATATGGTTAGATTCATTTCATCTTTCTCTGGGATTGGTTCCTAGTGTATATCCTCTTCTTTCGACATTTCTTGTTCCTTTTCTTGCTCCTCTTCCCCATCTATGTAAACTAATTTATTCTCATCACAGTTATGACCTATAGTGTATTTTCTATCACAATTGTAACAAAGCCCTTTTTCCCTTTTTTCTTCCAGTTGTTTTGGCATCAATCTTGTAGGTGTTGAACAGATAGGAGCAGCAACAGTTCTATCTTTATAGTTATGAGTAGTAGGCTTCCTTGTTGCCATAATTTTGTTTTCAATTTTTCTTGCCAACCTGTATGCCTTTTCCAATGAATCAGGTTCCCAAAGACCAACCTCATGTTGGATGTTATCATTTAAAGTCCCTATGAAGACTTCAATCATATGCTTCTCTGGAATATCATTTACCCTTATATTCAATTTTTGGAAGTCCTCAATGTGTTCTGCCATTGAACCCTTTTGTTTGAGATTTATCATTTGGCTAAAGAAGGTGTTGCTCTTTGTATCCTCATAATGTCCTATCATTTCCTTCGTGAAAATTGACTAGGTGACAAGTTGTTTACGAGAACTAATACCTCTATACCATACACATTGATTCAGTTCTAAATATAAAGATGCAATATGTACCTTTTGTGTGTTTTGCAATTTGTTTGAGATTTATCATTTGGCTAAAGAAGGTGTTGCTCTTTGTATCCTCATAATGTCCTATCATTTCCTCCGTGAAAATTGACCAGGTGACAAGTTGTTTATGAGAACTAATACCTCTATACCATACAGATTGATTCGGTTCTAAATATAAAGATGCAATATGTACCCTTTGTGTGTTTTGCATATTATGTAGATCAAAATATTTCTCCATCTGTAGTATCCATATTACGGGATCCTTGCCATCAAACTTCCTCATATCTACCTTTGGAATATGCTAGGTTTTCAATCTAATGTCAGATTCTATGAAATATGATTAGCATTCCTTTTGTTCTCATCATGAGTTTCCTCTACTACCTTTTCGCTATTATGAGGCCTTTCTTGTAGCATATTTGTCCCACCTTCCTTCAAACCTTCCATGTCTTTCTTCAAATCTTCCCTACATTTCTTCCAATATGCTTTCATTTAATTGATATTAGCTTCCATGGAATAGATAAAACTAGTTATCTTAGCTTCGATCGCATTCTTCAAATCATCCATCCAATTTTGATTACTAGGTGTTTCTATTTTCTTGATTCGAGTCGTTCTTTTTCGTGCTTTTAGGACCTCAATCTTGAATCTATTATATCTTTGAAACTACAGATCTCCAAGGTTTGCAACTGCGACCTGCGGTAGCCCTCTCAGTCCTCTTTCTAACCCATTAAGTCTGATCAAGATTTGATTCTCCAAGGAAGAGTTATGTCAAATCTCTCACGATGACCTGATTATAGACTTGTTCTGTAGAGCAAACATGTACGAAGTATCACGTGTCATGGTTTCGACCTTAGGTTCTAAAAATGATACCCAACAAACTACAGTCTGTCTAATTTCTGTCACTTTTTACGAAATTTGAATTAGATGCTTAGAGAGAGAGTTATGACAATTTTTCCAAGGTCACCTATTTGGGATGTAATTTGGGGGCTTGCAGAAACCCTAAATGTCTTGGATCATATCTCTGAAAATATAGTGAAGAAAAATATGAAATTTGGGCCCGAGTTTCACCAAGACTTCAACTCAAATGGGTTTTAATTTCAGAGTCTAAACCTTCGTAGAACAAAATTTATAGCGAAAATTCCACGATGACCTGTTTGAGATGAAATTATGGAACTTGCAAAAACCCTAACTTCCTCAGATCATGTCTCCAAATATATAGTGAGATAAGATCTGAAATTCGGACTCGAGGTTCAGACCGATTTCTTCTCAAATGGGTGTTCTTTTTTTTATTTTGAAACTTCGTAGCGAAATAGTTATAGCGAAACTTCCACGATGACCTATTTGGAGTAGTGAAACCCTAAAATCCAAAGCTCTGATACCAAATGTTATGAAACCAACTCACAAAAAGATATAAAAGATAAATCAATGCCTTATAAATAAGCCTCTTCGAGGGGGAAATCTCCTTTACATTACACAAATGAGCAATTCTTAGATGATACAAATGACAAGACCTCCTTTCTATATATAGGAGTCTAAGGGGTCATAATATAATCAGAGCCAACATAACAATAATAATGTAAGGGCACAACAATAACAATAGTGGGCTTCTATGGGGCACAATAATAACAATATGGGTACTACATAGGCACAACAATATAATAAGGGGGTTGCACTAATAATAATAAGGGGTTACAATAGTAGTATAGGGACCTAACAGGCTCACTAGGAGGTGGATCATTGGGATCCATCAGACCTTCAACATCGAGTATCGACTCATCAGACAGAGGTTCATCCTGTTTTTTTGCATCAGCATCATCATTGTCCTTCTTAGGGATAGGAAGATCTTGGATCTTTCTAAGAGAAAAATATTCATCGAAAGAGACATCATGACTTAATTCCACTTCCCTTTGACTAGGCACATATATTATATATGCCTTCAAAGTTTCATTGTAGCCCACAAACATTCCTTTCTTCCCAAATGCATCTAGTTTGTTTCTTTTCTCTTTCGTCACCTAAAAATATACGAGACAACCAAAAATTCTAAAATGAGAAACATATGGTTTCTTACTAGTGAAAACTGCTTCTTGTCTTGGAGTCCAAAGCTTGATGTGGGCATCGGTTTTGGACATACATAGCGGTGTTGGCAGTCTTTCCCCATAAAAATTTTAGTAGACCTTAGTCATGAAGCATGGCACGGGTGGTTTCTATGATAGTTTGATTCTTCCTTTCGGCAACACCATTTTGTTCAGGAATATATGCGATAGTGGTCTCTCTCTTAATGCCATCTTCTCTACAATAGTCTTTGAATTCATTTGACTAATATTCGGTCCCATTATCGGTCCTCGATATTTTGATCTTTTCCCTGTTTGATTCTCGGCCAAGGCTTTAAAAAAGCAGAATCATTTGAACACTTCATCCTTTTTCTTTAAGAAATTGATTCATGGTTTGCGAGAGAAGTCATCCACAAAAATAGCATAGTACAAATATTCACCCAAAGATGTCATGGGCAACATCCCTGATAGATCATAATGGACTAATTGAAGAATATCGGTGGTTTGAGTCTCACTTGAGGGGAATGGTCCCCTTGTATGTTTCCCAACTTCACATCCCTGACAAATGCCTTCATGATTTAAGTTGAATTCAGGCGTCCATGTGACCATCTTCCTTACATTAGGTAAGGCTTTGGAATGAAGGTCAGAAAATATTTGGTGCCATAATTTAGATTGAAGAGAAGTATCACAAGTCATTGCTCCCAACAGACTTCCTCCAACCTAATAGAGACCTTCAACCCTGAATCCAAGAGTGAATGCATCTCTTGGGTTCCTTTTCCAAACACGAACCTTCCCATCAATGAATGTCAACTTGAAACCTTTATCTTCCATTGCAGAAATAGAGACCAAGTTCTTTTTCAAATCGGGTACATATAGCACTTCTTGTATGTGGAGGGTTTGACCTTGATTTAAGTGAAGAATAACAGTCCCAATTCCTTTCACAAGATAAATGGCATTATCCCCAAGTATAATCTCCATATTAGTCTTCTTTTCAACCAATTTTTAAAGAGATTTTTTGTATCCAGTGAAGTGCCTTGAGGAACCACTATCAATCAACCAATGATCCAATGTATCCAGAGGAGAGGCGGTGGTGAGGGTAGAAATAAGATAAAATTGTTTTTTCTTTACAACATTAACTTCTTCATACCTGAACTTTCTCGACTTGTTGGGAGGACAACCATTTCCATTTCGAGCCATGGAAGCATTCATCTTTCCTTAGAACCTAGTGTTCCTTTGATTGTCATTGCCTTTGTTGTTATGGTTGTCATCATCTCTTGGAGTGTCCTTCTTGTGAGGACACTCTCTAGCAAAGTGGCCAAACTCGTTACAATTGAAGCATATTCCTTTTCTTCCTTCTTTGAATCTCGGCTTGAACCCTTGACCTTGATTTCTTGGACCAACATTGTTCTTCCTCTTAGAATGAGCAGAGAAGGCGATATGATTGTTCCCTTTTGAGGGCTTTTCTCTTTCCATTATATTTATTTCTTCTTGAGTGCATCTAACAAATAATTCATCAAATCTCATAATCATGTCATTGTTGAAGATGGTAGTGTTAAACACATCCCATTCTCTTGTAGGGCCTCCAAGTGCGATAAGAGTAAGCTCCATGTCACCAATGACTTCTCCAATAGATAGGAGATCATTCTTGATCTCGGTAATCCTCATGAAGTAGGATTGGATGGATTCTTCTTTATCCATCTTGATGTCTTTCAACTTGTTCTTGAGAAAGAGAACTTGATTTGCATTATTTACTTTGAACATCCCAACCACCTTGTCATACATCTCCTTAGATGTTTCTAAATCAGAGATATAGGCAACCAAAGGCTTGTGAATAAAATCACGAATAAACTCCTCAGCTTTTACCTCGCCTTTCTTGTACTTTGTTTGTGCAACTACAGATGCATTTGAAGGAGGCTCCACTACTACTCCTTTGACATAGTCCATAGCATCATTTTCTTCCAACGTCAAATCTAGAGACATCTTCCATGCATGATAGTCAGATTTGTCCTTAGATTTGAAGTAAGATGTAGTCATCACTGGGACTATTTCCAAGTCCTTGTCCAACAACTTCCCTTAGTGATTTCTTTGCTTCACTCTTGATTGGGCTTTGTCTTCACCTGAGTTTTGATACCATTTTAATTTTAGATAACAATGGTGTGTTCTATGCTTTAGCACAATTTCAATGTTCCTCATCATCCCAATGACAATTTCCAATTATATTCAATAGAAATCACATTAACTTAAAGACGTTGACAATAAATGTAGATAGAACATAAAAACATGTGTAGAAGACAAGCCAAGACATGAGGAGACAAGATATGGCGGATACCAGGGACAAACCCTAATGTGGGGAAATGATTTGATCAAAACTTCTTATTATTATTCAATAGTTCAGAAGATAGAGAGTGTACAAATATCATAATTACATGCCCAAAACAGTCCTGCTAGATCAGTAGTCGACAACAGTCAATGCAGCCCTAACCAAAAATTCAACGGTGGTCAAAGCAGCCCAAAAATGTCCTCCAAGCATCTTGGTAAACAACAGAAGAATTCAGCCTTCCAAGAGAGTCAAAGTCAGCCCAATATAGATCGTTCAACCTAGTCAAAGGAGAGAGAAAACACTGCTGTAAATTCTGCAGTCAAATCAGAAAGTCAACATTGGATTCAACTCGGTCAAACTCTCCCAATCACCTTGAAAATTGTGCCAATCAATGCGGCCTTCAGAAATTAGAATTTTTCCCACTAGAATGAGGTCAATGCAAGTCAAATTTACCCAAGTCAATGCTACCTTGTTTCTTGAAAATTTTGGCCTCCAAAAATAGTCCTGAAATTCGTCCTCTTTCACATGTGCGAAGTAGAGAAGCCTCCAAGATGTATGAACCAATCAAGAGAGGAGAGAGAGAGATATGTGATGAGATGAGTGATTCCCAAATGAGAGAGAGGTCACTCCTATTTATACACTTCATTGAGGGTGAGGAGACACATCCATTGGGCTTCATGAGCCTACATTTGACTGAGGCCAACCTTGTCAATTTGTGCATAAGAAAGAATAAATTCAAAATTCCATTTCTACCTGTCAGAATGAGATGATATTTATATCAAAATTGGACCTCTCGAAAAGAAGAATCCAATGCAATAATCATCTCCATCATATGAAATGTCCTAAGGTGAAATTTGACCATAGTTGCCAATTTTAACAAAAGGATATAATCGAGTTGTTACAAAAATTTGGTATGATGGATTCCAAGCCCATGACTACTCTCATGATCACTAATCTCAAAAAGCTGAGAAGCTCTAACTCAAGTCTTGGAGATCGTACCACCTATCGTAAGTTGGTGGGTTCTCTTATGTATCTAGTAAATAGTAGACCAAATATATGTTTTGGTGTGTGCATTCTTAGTCAAATTTGGTTGGAGCCTCGTCATGATCATTAGATAGCTGCCAAGCATATATTAAGATATCTATATGGCACTATACATCACTGCATAAAGTATGACCATAAGGAAGTCAAGTTGACAGGGTTTACAGATTCTGATTGGGGTGGAAATGAGACTGATGGAAGAAGCATTACAAGTGCATGTTTTAATTTGGGGTTTGTTATGATCTCATGGATGAGTAGAAAGCAAGATCATGTTGCTTTGAGTATTGTTGAAGTTGAGTATGTGGCTACATGTGAAGTAGTAGGAAAGGAGGCGTATGGTTGAGGAAACTTCTATCAGTTTTGTTTGGGAAGCCTCTAAGTCCTACTGTATAAATTGTGATAATCAAAGCAACATTAAGATGTCTGGAGAACCCGTGTTCCATGAAAGGATGAAGCATATCAACAATAAATACCACTATATTAGAAACTTGGTACAAGATGGGATCATGAAGCTACAGTTTGTCCCGACCAACAAACAGGTAGCTAATGCGTTAACAAAGTCTCTTCCTGATAAAAAATTTGAACATCTTAGAAGCATGCTTGGTTTGGTTTATATTAATAATCTCGTTGATGACAAATGTTTGGAAGAGATTTGATGAGGCATCTTGTGTAATACAAATTCCTGGGAGCACATTTGGTCGGCCTATGTGTTGATGTCTAGTTCCCGAAGTAGAGAGGGTAGTGTTGGTCATAGAACTCTGACCATGCATTACACACCTAGTTCCCTAGGTTGATGATTAGCAAGTAAGCCTGATGGTACCCAGAGAGGTTGAAAGCTTGAGTCCATATTAGTCCCACTCGGATAGATTTCCCTGGTAAGAAACCTAGTCTGTGGCACCGCATGTGCCTAAACTCTTCGTAGTTCTTGTGTTTTGAGATCTTCCTTGTACTTGTATATATATGTGTAATTTATGAATACCTCCCTAGTTAAGACGAAGTGTTGAAGAATGTAACTAGGTTCGGTCTTCATTTTTATATTTGAGTCATTATGAAATGTATTTATCAAAGAATGAAAAATAAAATTTTATTATTATTACAATGACTTATTAAAGCATGGGTTTCATGCTTGGATAATCATTTTATAGGTCAAAGTACCCATTGAGGACTTCTGGGTTTTATATTTAGTCATTAGAGTCATTGTCCATTTAATGAGACCCTTCTTGGGATTTTGAATCATGTAAAAATAATTATTATTGAGTCAAATATGTAATTTGTGACCTCCACACCAAGTCGGCTCTTATCTGATGAAGGCGGCCTACATGAGGACAACTCGACCCACAAAAGAGGTTATATATACAAGTGCAATTCGATCCATTTGCTCACCAACTCAACAAGTTCGATACACAAGAAGGAAGCGCAGAAAAGTGTGAAGTTCAAGGAGAATAAGAAAGAATTGCAGAAGAAGAACAAGTCGAAGTTTTGGGCTATCTCTCTCTCTCTCCTTCATACGAAGTTACTGAGTTGTTGTTGGGGTCGAAGATTTGCGGTTGGGTAGGTCAAAGTTCTGGAGTTGTTGGGGTCGAAGTTCTGCTGTTGCATAGGTCGAAGTTCTACTGCAACAGGGTCGAAGATCTATATCGAAGTCGCTAGAAGTCGGGCTAACTTGGTGATTGGAGGAAGTCTATGTCTATGTCGAAGAGTCTTGGATTATCTCATCTTGTCTTGTGAAAAATACTGAAGGAAGAAGTTTGACTAGGTTTTCCCCTAGATAGGGTTTTTTCCCTCGTTGAGTGCCTACATCTTGTGTCTCTTGTTCTTATGATCTTCATACACACATAATTCGTAATTGCTTGATGAAAGATAATATAATAAAGAAGTAAAAGAAGCCAACATAATTCACAAGTAATTATCAAGAAAGATAAATCAAACCCAAATACTACTAACACTGGTTTCTCTACATCAAGGACATTATTAAAGTCTCTTCAAAGATCTTGTAGGCATCAAGAAATCAAGAGACATCATCAAGTAAGCAAAGAATATTGGTTACCAAGTAAGTATCATATTGTTACTCTATGTCTAAATCTATAGGTCATATAGGTCCCTTTTGCAAGGATGGAAATAAACTCATTGGAGCATCAAATTTCCTAGCATGGGAGAAAATGATTGACTTAACACTCACAGAACATGAGGTAATGGAATATGTCACTAAGGAAATTATTGAACCTAGTAAATACAAAACTCAATAACTAATAAAGTAAAGAAAGGAGAAGAGCGAGCTCAAAGGATCATAGTTGAACCCATTAAGGATCCTCTGGTTCCATTTGTTACAAATTTGAAAACTTGCAAGGCTATGTACAACAAGCTAGTAAATTTGTACTATGTAAGTACATCAGGATAAAAATATATCTTTGAGGAATAAACTATATAAAATGAAGAAATCAAAGGATGAGGACATGACAACCTTTCTAATGAAGATCTCTCAATTAAGAGATCACTTGTAGGGGCTTGGAGAGACAATTTCTGATTCAGAAATGATTATATGTGTACTAAAAGCATTGTCACCAGAATGGAGCAGCTTTGCAACAAGCATCTACTCTAAGAAAGATTCAATTCCTTTTGATGAGTTGTGGGCTCAATGCATATTGGAAGAAACAAGGATCAAGGGAAAGGATGACATTGGATTAGAGGATCAATCTCAAGCCTTTATTGCTAGAATATATTGAGAAATCTAGGGCAGTTAGATTAGGTCTACTTTTAAATTGATTTCTCTTACAATGGCAAGTTCTTGTGATGTTATGTTAGCTCTTCTTCATTAAATTAGGTTCTTATCATCAAGACAAATGCCAAACAATAAGATCACAAAGTAGGACACCAGATATAGGCACACAACTAGGGCCAAAACCCTTAACAAGGGGAAATCCCAATCAAGAACTCTTCCTTCAGTAGACTCAAAATAAGTTGAGATGACCAAGACTCTAGACCAAAGACTCTTTCCATCCATCAAGTCAACCTTGTTCCTAAGTGACACATAATGCTTTAGTTCCTCAGTCCTGTACTTCATTCCTAAAATATGTGATACCTTTGGTCCTTCAACACTGCATCGATCTGTTTCTGTGATTATGCCAAGCTTAGATCATGTAGTCCTGACAGACTTCGGTGTATGCTTCGGTCCTATAGTCATGCTTTAGTCATGAAATAGTATCTTGCTTTGGTCCTGTAATAGCTTAGTACCTCAGCCCTACAATAACCAAATATTCGACCATGCAAATGATCTAAATCCTCCTTTGTTGTCTTTGTTATTGATCCGAACTTGATACTTCATCTCTCTTTTTAGTCGAGTGCACATGGGTATTTATAGTTGTTTATGACTATAAATGAGTCAACATGAGCAATTTGTGAAGCCGGCTTGGAGGCTGACTTGTAAGGTGACTTGATGGAGGAGGCTTTTGACATGACAAAATAGACTTTTATCTTTGACACCATGAACCCAAGAAGGGATTTTTACATAATAAATTTGACATTGATTTAAACAATAATCCTAAAATCCTACAAAGGAGGCTTGAACTATGACCATTGACCCAAGAATGAAATCCATGCTTTAATAAGTAAAATTAATAATAATAAAGATTTCTTTTGACAAATATATTACAACATGACTCAAGTACAATTATGAAGACCAACACTAGTTACATTCTTCAACACTCCATCTTAACTAGGGAGGTATTCATAATTACATACATATAGAGTACATGGAAGATCTCAAAATGAAATGAACTACGAAGAGTTCGACACACTCAGTGCTACAAACTAGATACCTGGCCAAGGTATTCTATCCAAGTGGGACAAAGATGGACTCAAGCTTTCAGCCACTCTAGGTACCATCAGGCTTACTTGCTAGCCATCAACCCAAGGATCTAGGTGTGTATCCAAGGTCGGAGCTCCATGACCAACACCACCTTCCCTCTTCGAGATCTAGGCGTCAACACATAGGCCAACTAGATGTCCTCCCAAGCATCCACCATTAGATGTTTCAACTCTCTTATCAAACTAGATATACACAATTGTCCAAGCATGCTTCCAGAATGTTTAACCTTTTTATGGAGAGATTTCATGTACAACAAAAACTCCAATCAACAATAAACTTTCAAATATATAAGTAAACACAAACCTTCAGGGTACTCAATAATTTTGATGCTACTTTCATCATCAAGTTATTCATATATAATTTGTCAAAAGCTTTCTTCTTCTTTCATTTCTTCAGCAGCACCAATCACATCTTTAGATTTCCTCTCGTCTTTTGTTTGCAACTTGATGAATATTTATCAATTTTGCTTACTTCAAAGTATTCACTGTCAAAATATGCCCTCCCTCTCAACTAGGGAGATATGCCCTTTCTTCTATCCAAGCTCCATTTCAATTTAGGGAGATCAACCACTTCCTTCTTCTCTAACATTGGAAAACCTTTCACGACTTCATTCCTTCTTACAACATCAAGGTCATCTTCATCATCATCATTCATATAACTCCCTTTATCTTGGTTATACGAACATCTTCATCATCTCAAATATTATGCACCTGCAACACTTTAATAGCAAGTACAACCAAATACGAATCGAAAAATGAAGTTAACTATATTACAATCATGTCAATACTATAATGGAAACATTAGACTTTAGACATCAAACACCTAAACTTAGTTAGGTTCAAGAGACACATCTTTTTACATGCTAGATATCAACTTCTTGCTAGAGTTTTGTCATCAACCCTAGACTTCATCATTAACACTTAGAGCAACTCACTCAAGATATCAATCTCGTTATATCTAGGGCCCTCAATATTACTTTTCAGATATTTATAACAAACTCTACTATGATTTATTGCAGACCTGAGATTCCATCTTCAAGACACAAAGCCTTAGATATCAATAATTCAATCAAATAACAATACAATTATAGCACTAACATTTCAACAATATACTTTTACATGACAAACTTCTACTAAGGTTTGTAGCAAAGCCTAGATTTTTTTATCATCAAAGATAAATTATATCAAAAATAATATCATCATATCCTAGAATATCAATCTTCTACTCAAGTTTGTTACAAACCCTAGAATTCACAAACTACGAGCATCAACAATTAAGTCAACATACTCGCATATACATATCTAGGATACATTTCACATCAATATCTACTAGGTAAACCCCAAGACAGGAACATCAATAAATCAAAGTTAGAAATACAACAATTTTTCTTTCAGACTAGGGTTTTGATCACACACACGAACATACACCTAGGGTTTCATTCCTAGGATCTTACTATAGATATTATAGGGGTTTTGCTCATAAACCTTAATTTACCAAACCCTAAAGATCTAGGGTTTCAATACTTAACATAGACATTAACAACAAACCCTAAAGGACTAGGGTTTCCATCATAACAATACCAAAACCCTAAACAACAAAAGAATAGGATTTCCAGACTTCATCAACAACCCTAAGTAGACCAGGGTTTCATAAATATTGTCATACCCTTAGGTTAGTGTTTTACAGTGAACCTTTTTAGGGTTCCACACGAATGATAATATAATGAGGGTAGATTCAATCTAATGATTAATCACCCTAACAAGAATCTTTAAGATTCAAGAGACCTAACATGAGAAAGGTTAGTGATATAAACAAATTTTAAAATGACCATACCTTTAAAAGGATTTACTACAAGTCTTTATACATACCTTGAGATCCTTCCTTTACAAACCTTGTGGGATTTTTAGTTGAAGGGTTCCTTTAGCAACAAGACTCCTTCTAAGACTCTCTTTGAAAATTTCCTCTGAATTTGGTTATATACCTGCAAACTTAGTTTCTTCAAAGAAAAATGTAAGTAACACAAATAATATTAATATTTTGAGAAGAGGTGGAAGCTCCTTGTGAAAGAGCTCCCCATCCTTACAACAATTATTGACAAGTATTACCAAGAGTAAACGTGTGTAATTACAAGTTAGGGATTTCAGTTTCAAAGATTTCCAGTTTCACCCTAGACTAAAAGCTAGGGTTTCTGTATGAAATAAGATAGGGTTTTTACACCCCCTTGATATGTTGAAAACTCTTCAAACCTAAGGGCCATATACGTAACTAGACTCTAAAATTATCTTAGAAAATGACCATATTATACATACCTTCAGAGTACATACCTTTGCCTTGATGGATTGATGTTCCATAAAACTTATTGTCTTTTCTTGCAAAGTTGGAAGCATATTGTTAGAGCATTGAGACAAAATAACAAAAACAACACTTCCTTGATGATGTCTTCAAAGTTTCTTTCCATACGCTTGTGTAAGATACTTCGAATGGGTTCTTTCCATTGTTTGTTGTTAACTTTTGGTATGTTCTATGATGGAGCAATTTATTTAAATTTTCACAGTTAGCAATCACATCAGCATTAAGATAAACTGCAGATAAAATATAAATATAAATCGCATAAGAGAAGCCAAGACAAGAGGACACAAGATTTGGCGCTAGCCAGGGACAAACCCCACAATGTGTGGGGAAACCCTTTGATCAAATCTTCTTTTATCTTCAAAGTTCAGCAGAGAAAGAGAGAGAGAGAGAGAGAGAGAGAGAGAGAGAGAGAGATAATACATTTACAACAGAAGTCAACACTTTGACTTATCTAGATCTGAGCATAGATCATTTCCTATAATGATGAGATCAGTTGAAGACATTCTGCTTCAACTGAATCTCCTAGGTGACAACTTCACCTATCCATTCCGTTCATTTGCTGCACCTTACCGTGTAGCACCATCATGCTACATCATGCATCCTCATGCTGCTCATGATCATTGTGCTACCCATACATCAAGTTGTCCATGACTTCATACTTCATGTTGCTCATGCATCATCATGCTTCATGTTGTTGCAACAATTTGCCTTTGTTGATATCAGCCTTAGCTGCTTGCTATGGCTTGCAGCCTAGCAAAGCAGCGAGGTTGTAGTTCCATGCAATCCCATTATACATAGCGTATTGGTATTCCTCCAATACCATGACTATGTTTACCTCTTCATCACTGCGGCTTGATGATAGTGGCACCCTTGTCTCGCTGACCAACGTATGACTGCCCAACGTATATATAACCATGACTCCAGCGTATATATAAGACCATGATGCAGTGTATATATAAGACCATGATGCCAGCGTATATATAAGACCATGATTCCAGCGTATATATAAGACCATGATGCAGCGTATATATAAGACCATAAGACCATGATGCAGCGTATATATAAGACCATGATTGTAGCATATATATAAGACCATGATGCTAACGTATATATAAGATCATGATGCCAACGTATATATAAGACCATGATTCCAGCGTATATATAAGACCATGATGCAACATATATATAAGACCATGATGTCAGCGTATATATAAGACCATGATGCCAGCGTATATATAAGACCATGATTCCAGTGTATATATATAAGACTATCCAGTGATTACATTATTGCCCAGCGTCCAGCGTTTATATAAGTACATGACTGTACAGCGTTGACATGTATGCGTTCTGATGTTTCCAAGGCCACATGTTCTATGGTTGCGTATAGACTGTGTCATATAGAGTCTTCATGTTGTTGACTCCCATTACAGCATATGTAGATCATCCTTCTGCTGCTCACTGCGGATAGGTTATCATGACAGTGGCTTTATTACCTTGACTGCATCTAATACGTCTCCACTTTGTCTGCATATATGGTGTCTTCATTTACTATGGATTGGATTGGGGCGTTTCCACTTACAGCGGATCATGACCTGTGTATATGGCACTTCCTAGACAGCGTAAATATCCTCCATTGTGACCAAACCTTCATGACCTGCGTATATGGTGCTTCCTGGACAGTGTAATATCCTTCATCATGAACAGACCTTCATGACCTGCGTATATGGTGCTTCCTAGACAGTGTATCCTCCATCATGAACAGACATTCATGACCTGCATATATGGTGCTTCCTAGACAACATAATATCCTTCATCAATGAACAAACCTTCATGACCTACATATATGGTGCTTCCTGGACAGCGTAATATCCTCCATCATGAACAAACCTTCATAACCTACGTATATGGTAGCTTCCTGGACAGCGTAATATCTTCATTGTTTGCCAGCGTATATGTGTCTCTATTGGCAGCGTAATGTCTCCATCAAGAACAACATAATAATTTCTTCCTTACTGCGGCTAAGTGTACTGCGTTGGATTAGGGCATTATTTTAGGGCATCCTTCATTAGTGTCTCTCCTTCTCCAAAAACCCAAGACGTGGAGAGGAGATTACATGAATAATGTGTGTTCAAATGACATCAAATCCTCATCTATTTATACCAAAAACGTATAGGTTGAATAGACATGACGTTTGGGCTTCTAGAGCCTACATAATAGCTGGTCGGCTTGATAATAATTACATAATCAAAATAAATTCATATCTCCATAAATACTTATCGGAATTGGATGATCTTTGGATCAATCCTACACCTCTCGATGAGAGGGATCCAATAAAAATATCAGCGGCCATAAATAAGCTGACCCACATGGAGTTTGGCCCTAGTTGCCAATTTAACACTCCCTCTCAACTAGGGAGAACTCCATCTGTTGATCCATAAGTCCGACTATACTATCTCTGCCATCAGTACCCTGCACTGCTCTGCTAAGCTCTGCTTGCTTTGCTCAGCTCTGTTGGCTCTGCTCTACTCTACTCAACTCTACTAGTTTTGCTCTGCTCTGCTCAACTTAGCTCTGCTGAACCATGAAGAAGAAGAATTGATCGAGAATATCTCATGCCATTCTCCACTAACCCGAAGTCAGTCTTAGAGTATGTACCATTGGTCCCAGACCAGTCTCAACCGACCTGAAGTCAGTGTTATAGTATGTACCACTCTCACTAGTCCCAGACCAGTCTCAACTGACCCAAAGTCAGCGTCATAGTATGGTACAACTCCTACCACTGGTCCCATACCAGCATCGCAGTCTCAGAGAGTGTACCACTGGTCCCAGACCAGTCTCAATCGACCCGAAGTCAGCGGCATAGTATGTACCACTCTCACTAGTCCCAGACCAATACTACATTGACACGAAGTCAGTCTCAGAGTATGTACCATTGGTCCCAGACCAGTCTCAACCAACCCAAAGTCAGCGTCATAGTATGGTACAACTCCTACCACTGGTCTCAGACCAGTATCACAGTCTCAGAGAGTGTACCACTGGTCCCAGACCAGTCTCAAACGACCCAAAGTCAGCGTCATAGTATGTACCACTCTCACTTGTCCCAGACCAATACTGCACTGACACGAAATCAGTCTCAGAGTATGTACCACTGGTCCTAGACCAATCTCAACCGACCTAAAGTCAGCGTCATAGTATGGTACAACTCCTACCACTGGTCCTAGACCAGTATCACAGTCTTAGAGAGTGTACCACTAGTCCCAGACCAGTCTCAACTAACCCAAAGTCAGCATCATAGTATGTACCACTCTCACTAGTCCCAGACCAGTACTACACTGACACGAAGTCAGTCTTAGAGTATGTACCACTGGTCTCAGACCAGTCTCAACCGACCCAAAATCAACATCATAGTATGTTACAACTCCTACCACTGGTCCCAGACCAGTATCACAGTCTCAGAGAGTGTACCACTGGTCCCAAACTAGTCTCAATCGAACCGAAGTCAGCATCATAGCATGTACCACTCTCACTGGTCCCAAACCAGTACTACACTGACACGAAGTCAGTCTCAGAGTATGTACCACTGATCCCAGACCAGTCTCAACCGATCCAAAGTCAGCATCATAGTATGGTACAACTCCTACCATTGGTCCCAGACCAGTGCCATTGATCCCAAACCAATGGAGATCATCCTAGCATAGGGAGTACGATAGGTACAACGATGCGTCCATCGGTACTACTATGGTCCCTAACTTCATTTCCCTGTTCATTGATCAAATGAGAGGTACTTCCCATGAGTCCCAGACTGCATGGCTGGGATGCCTCGATAGGAGAACTAATCAATCCTGTCGTCACAGGAGAACACATCAATCCTGCCATAATCGCCATGGAGAACACATCAATCTAGGCCTCACAGTCGAACACATCAATCGTACTAGACCAAACCTTCATGACCTTCTTTTTCTTGGTTGTTGTCTTTGTAGAGTTGAGATCATCTTTTGGTTAGGACTTTCAAGATGCTACTAAGGTTGATCTATTAAATGAATTTTATCAACCACTGAGCATAGACTTTTTGGTTATAGGTGTACTCTTCGAGACACTCCATTCGATGTGAAAGAACTGATATATTCTTCCTCAAAAGTCAACTTTCCTTTTGGTGATTGTTCAGGCTCGCACTGTATATATATATGAATGCTACAGGTTTTCCAGCTTCATGTGACTCGGCCTCTATATCCCAATGCAAATGGTGACTAATATATATATTATATATATATATATATATATATATATATATATATATGCTACAGGTTTGCCAGTTTCATGTGAGTCAACCTTTATATCTCTATGCAAATGGTGACTAAAATTTGGTTTATTGAACTCCCTCTTAAGTTCAGTGATCTCCTTTTAAGAAGATGCAACTTTATTTTATACCTTTCAACATATAATTGTGCCCATAATAGGTATCTTGTCTCCCTCTTTTAATTGGGTCTTAATGATGGTGGTCTAGGTACAGGAAGAAGTGATAATCTCCCAAACTGTGATGTTATGTCTTCTATTTCTGTTTGCGGGTGTAAATGCTCATTCAATGGACTCTTTGTCATCCACCGATAACTTTTAGGGCTTCACTAAGTTAGCGGGCCTCCAACAATTGTCGAATTATACTAAAACACCACCATATCGAACCCGACGATGATACAAACTTTAATTTAATAAAATTTGGAATCCCATTCTAAACTCGTAATGGCCCACAAACTATCGAAACCTTTTCATGGCCTTAGTCTTTAAAAAAAAACCCCGACCCATGTGGTTTAATTTCTTTTTATTTACAAAATGGGGCCGCAACACTTTATCAGGAAATACATAGAATTACACGAAAAACAGCGCGCCAACATAAAAGACCGGACTTCAAATTTTATTCACCCGTGTTCATACCTCGAACCTGCTCTACCCCTATCAACCGTCAATCTCACATCAACAGATCAGATGGCATAAACACATATCAGGCGGCTAACCTGCGCATTTGAAACCCACCCGATAAGTGGTTTCTCTCGCTCTCCTCTCTGCTATGTGGCGCGAAACGTATGGAATCGGAGCCGAAGGGTTAAATACCACTCACCGCCCTTCTTTCGCCCGATAACCACTTGTGGTTTCTTCAAACTGCTTCGGGTTGTCAACTATCGGTTAACCTCCACGCCGAACACCATTGATCTCCTCGGTCTCTGTCTGTGGTCTTCCTCCACAATCTCGACCATCCGCTTAATAAACTCAGAATTTACAATAAACTCAGATTAAAACGGAAAAACACGAAATTTAACACAATAGGCATAGTTTAAACCAATTTCACAAAAACACCATTTAAACTTGGAAATTCACAATAAAACGGAGATCTCGAAGGAGATTCTCCTTCGGGATTTGACAGAGAATTTATCATTCACAAACACAGAGACAATTTTCCCCAATTCACTGGATTTGCTCCTGGAAAGCCAAATTTCCTTAACAGTCAAAATCCCTTTACAATAGCGTGAAAATTACATAAGTATTGGTTCATCCTAACAACTAGATCCTAATACAAAGGCTAAAATTTATTAATCCTATATGTTCTGCAAGGCATTCTCCTCGAGAATCTCCACTACAGCTAACTAACTAACACTTATTACATCATGATCAAATCCTATATTCTAGCTCTATGCTTAACTAGAAAAACATGGAAATTGATGGCTAAAGGATCCCACTCCTTTGCTTATAGATTTTTTTTGTATTTTTGGAATAAGTTTGAAGCCTTTTCCCTCCAAGTCTCATGCTCCTGCATCAGACTCCTGAGGACAAAATTCTTCATGGGCTCCTGTTCATGAGTTCTTCTAAAGAACTGCTCAATTTCTGTAGCATGTTTTTTGTTACCCAAGTAGCTTCAGCAATTGGCTGATCCTTCCATTTGACCAAATACTGAAAGTACTCCTGTCCTTTGGTTTTCTTGATCACTTTCTTGTCCAAAATTCTTTCTAGCTGTAATTCCTTTGTTGTAGGTAACTTTTTTACCCAGTCAATTCCATGTGTCTCTTGGTCTTCTTATGTATCTTTTGCAATTTCACCTTCATACTTGTATAGATCAGCGACATTTAAAATTTGTGATATTCCAACATTAGGGGGTAATTCAATTTCATAAGCATTTGCAGAAAATTTCCTTAACACTCTGCATGGGTCAATTTTCTTGAACTTCAATTTGTTATACTCCCTCTTTGGAAATATGTCCTTCCTTAGGTGTGCTAAACCCAAATCTCCAACTTCAAAGTTCACCTCTCTTATTCTCATGTCTGCTCTGTTTTTGTACTTGATGTTGCTATCCTGTAGTTGTTGTTTCACCTGTTCATGTATTGCTTGCATTTCTGAAGCAAAATCTTCTCCCTCTGCACTTCTCATCTCATCATTTCCCAAGTTTCTTAACTCAAACACTCCTCTTGGATGCATTCCATAAACTATATGGAATGGACTCTGTCCTGTACTCTTGTTAGGTGAGTCATCATATGCATATTCAGCATGTGCTAATACTTGAACCCATTGCTTTGGATTTTCTGCAATAAGACTCCTTAAAAGATTACCCAAACTCCTGTTCACAACTTCAGTCTGTCCATCAATCTGTGGATGATAGGCAGAACTGAAATTCAGTTTAGTTCCCAACTTTTTCCATAGTGTCCTCCAGAAATGTCCAACAAATTTGGAATCCCTATCTAAGACAATACTCTTAGCCAACCCATGTAGTTTTATAATCTCCTTGAAAAACAAATTAGCAATGTGAGTAGCATCACTAGTTTTATAACATGGACTAAAATGTGCCATTTTTGAAAATATGTCCACTACAACAAAAATTGAATTATTTCCTCTTTGAGTTTTTGGTAAGCTCAAAACAAAATCCATACTTACCATATGCCAAGGCCTATCTGGAATTGGTAATGGAACATACAAACTTGTGTTTTGGCTTCTTCCCTTTGCATATTCACAGAGTTTGCAAGTTTTCACATATTTTTCCACTTCATATCTCATTTTCGGCTAGAAATAAAATCTGTTAAACTGTTCATAAGTCTTATCTATACCAAAATGTCCTACAAGTCCACCACTATGTTTCTCTTTGATTAAGTTCTCCCTCAGAACAATTTGGTATGCACAGTTGATTTCTCTTAAACAACAATCCATCTTGTAAGAAATAATCCAACCATTTATTCCTATCCATCAAAACAGGGTTCTTACAAGCTTCAAATGCTTCTTTAAAATCTAAATCTGTCTCATACAAATCTTTAAGAAAATCAAAACCCAACACTTGAATTTGACTCTCTAGAAATAATGTATTTCTCCTACTTAAAGCATCTGCAACATTGTTTGATTGGCCATTTATGTGCTTCAAGACAAAATGGAAACCTTGAAGATACTCTACCCATTTAGCATGTTTTTGGTTAAGCTTTGGTTGCTGCATAATATATTGCAAGGCATGGTTATCTGAATAAAGTATGAACTCTTTTGACATTAGATAATGTCTCCACTTCTTCAATGACTGTACAACTGCATAAAACTCTTTATCATAAGAAGAATACTTCTTCTTTGAATCATTCAGCTTTTCACTAAAATAAGCTACAGGTCTGTGTTCTTGACTTAAAACACCTCCAATAGCTTCTCCACTGGCATCACATTTCACTTGGAAAGGTTTACTAAAATCAAGTAGAACCAAAATAGGTTTTTTAGCGATCTTCTTCTTCAACAGCTGAAAATTCTTTTCTGCCTCAACAGTCCATCTAAATGGTTGTTTATCCTTCTTTATAGTCTCAATAATAGGAGCATTGATCTTACTAAAATTCCTTATGAATTTCCTATAAACACTAGCAAGACCATGAAAACTTCTTACCTCAAAGATACTTTTAGATGAAGGCCACACCATGATTGCCTTGATCTTCTCTAGATCCATCTTCAATCCTTCAGCAGAAACAACAAAACCCAAATACACTAATTCCTCTTTCATGAATGAACATTTCTTCAAATTCAGCAATAACTCTTGTTGTAACCTTTGTAAGACATAATTCAGATGACTCATGTGCTCCTCCTTAGACCTGCTGTAAATTAATATATCATCCAGATATACTATTACAAATTTACCAATAAACTCTTTAAGAACTTCATTCATGAGTCTCATAAACGTACTTGGTGCATTTGACAACCCAAAAGGCAGTACTCTCCATTCGTACAATCCTTCATTTGTCTTAAAAGCAGTTTTTCACTCATCCCCTTCTCTTATTCTTATCTGATGATACACACTCTTAAGATCTAGTTTTGTAAAATACTTTGCTCCACTCAAACAATCCATCAAATCTTCACTTGTAGGTAAAGGAAATCTGTACCTGATTGTGATTTTACTGATGGCTCTTGAATCAGTACACATTCTCTAGCCTCCATCTTTCTTTGGACTCAACACTGTTAGTATTGCACAAGGACTCAAACTCTCTCTGATCAGTCCTTTTTCAAGCAGTTCCTGAACCTGCTTTCTAACCTCTTCATTTTTTGTGGGAGTCATTTTGTACGTTGCTTTGTTTGGTAGATTTGCTCCAGGATTCAAATCTATATGATGGCTAATTCTTCTAATGGGTGGTAACTCATTAGGCAAATCATCAACAATGATATCACAATAGTTGTCCAACAATTCTTGAATTTCAGTGGGTAAATCAAAAACTTTAGTAGAAGTCATTATTACCTTGGGCTTGCAAATTACAACAAAATTTACCTCATTCTCTTCAATCTGTTGTAAGTATTCCTTTCCTCCTAGTAATAGAGTTTTTGGATCAGTGTTCTTCCCTGATACATCCTCTTCTCCCATAGGTAGCAATGTATGATTGATACCATCTTTACCAAACTTGTAGGTGTTTCTTTTCCCATCATGCATAGCTCCTTTGTCATATTGCCAAGGTCTTCCAAGCAATATATGACACACATCCATGGGCATCACATCACATACAATTTTATCCTTATATTTGCCCAACTGCAACTCCACTTCACACTGTTCATTCACTAACAACTGATGTCCCTTTTGTAACCAAGACATCTTGTAAGGTGTTGGATGTCTCATTGTCTTTAGCTTTAATTTCTCCACCACTTCTGTAGAGACCAAATTATCAGTGTTGCCACTATCAATGATCATCTGACAACATTTCCCTTGAACCTTACACACTATTCTGAACAAAGTCTTTCTTTGTGATGGTTCAACTATCTCCTTTGTTGGCTTGAGCAAAACTTTATTGACTACCAAAGATTCTCCTCTCTGGTACATTTTCTTCTTCTGTCTCTGCTGCTACTTCTTCCTCAACTTAAGCAACAATTGCTGCTACTTCTTCCTCAACTTAAGCAACAATTGCATTCCTCTTATTTGTTCCTGCATTCTCTGGGCACTCAAAAGCTTTGTGTCCCAGTTTGTTACACCTATAACATCTTACTTCTCTTCCTCTTCCTCTGCCTCCTCTTCCTCTAGAAAAACTCCCTCTGCCACCTACATCACCTCCTATGGTTGCATGTTGGTTTGAGCTGTTGCTAACTCCATCTTTAGGTGTTGTAGATCTTCCTCTACAACCTTGACTTCCTTTTCTTCAGAAAGTACCTCTTCCTCTAACAGACTGCTTCATCATGAGTTTTTCTTCAGCTTTCAGTACCATCTGATAAGCTTTTTCTACTGTTTTAGAAGACAATATACTTATCTCATCTTGAAGGTCCATCCTAAGACCATTCACATATCTAGCCACCTTCTCATCTATATTCTAAGTTTGTCCAGCTCTTATACTTACCTTGTAGAATTCCTTTGTATATTCTCTCACTGTCATAAACCTCTGTCTAAGATTCTGCATCTGTCTGAACAAGGTTTGCTGATAATTACTTGGTTGAAACTTACCTCTTAGCTTTGCTATCATCATGTTCCAATTTCTGATAGGTTGCTTGCCAAGGCTCTTTCTTTCTGCCCGCACTCCATCCCACCAAAGTGCTGCATATCCTTTTAGCTTGGTGATAGCAAACTTTACTTTCTTCTCATCCTCTGTTTCTTCATAATCAAAGAATTTCTCCATACCATTAATCCAGTGTATCAATTCTTCTGGATTCAATCCTCCTTCATACATTGAAAGCTCAGTCTTTGGCCTAGCTGTGGTTCTCAACACTAACTGGAAGAATCTCATCTCAGGAGTAATTGCTACAGTTTCCTCCTCTCCTTCAGTTTCAACCTCAGGCTCACTAACATCTCCACCATCTATATTACTCCCTGTTGTTAATGCCTCTAATCTAGCCTGCATCTGTTACATAGCTTCCATCACCTCAGCATTTGCAACTGGTTGACCTCTTCTACCACATCCTCGTCCTCTTCCAACTCTGAAAGCCATATTAAATTTCCTTCTCTTGCTTTTGAGATTCAATTCAGTGTCGATAGGTTGCTCTGATACCACTAATGATGGTGGTATGGGTACAGGAAGGAGTGATAATCTCCCAAACTGTGAGATTATGTCTTCTATTTCTATTTGCCGGTGTAAATGCTCATTCAATGGACTCTCTGTCATCCACTGATAACTTTAGGGCTTGACTAAGTTAGCGGACCTCCAATAATCGCTGAATTCTACTAAAACACCACCATATCGAACCCGACGGCGATACAAACTTTAATTTAATAAAATTTAGAATCCCATTCTAAAGAGACAGCCGACTTCTCAAAAATTGAGATCCGTCCCTCCTCTTTGCTTTCATAATCCCTATTTATACCCTAATTAGTTGCTCTTCTTCTATCAAGCTTCAAGTTGCCCTGATGATGGATCCCAGTTGGGATTCGAAACGTTGGCAGGAAAATCTTCTTACTGTGGAATCTCCGATGAATGAATCAAAAAAAATTAATAATAATAGAGATTTTTTTTTACAAATATATTACATCATGACTCAAGTACAATTATGAAGACTTGACATTAGTTACATTCTTCAATAGAATCAAGACGCTAAAGAAAGGAAAGTTTGGAAAGTCCAAGAAGAAAAATATGTCCAAGGTTCAATGCTTTAAGTGCAATGAGTATGGACAATTTAAGAGGGGTTGTCCTATGTTGCAAAATAACAAAAGGAGGAAAGAAGCAAGGCTCACATAGTTGAAGAAATGGGAGAACCTATGAAGAAGCTAAAGAAAGAAGATGTGAAAGATCTTCACTATTGAAGGTGGCACTCTATCTGTTAGGTTCTTTATAAAGATTGGTCTTTCCTTTAGAATAGTATGCATTGTTGTTTACTCTAGAAAAGTCTTGATTTTGTATAACATCATAGAGAGAAGCATGTGATAGTGGCATACTTAGAGTCTACTTGGTTAAGTTGTTTTGTAGAAATCTAGTCTTTATAGATAGATATATAGACCATTTTGCATATTGTTCATCTAGGAATTACCTAACATTATGTTAGAGAAAGTCATCTTGCTAAGGTGGATCATAATGATCCTAAAAGAAACATCATTTTGGAAGGTTCTTGGAAAAAGCATTATGACAAGGTTAGTATACATTCCATATAAGTATGGAAACAATACTTTTAAAGGGATAAAAAAATGCAATGGGTCAAGTTGTGGGCTCATTATGAGACACATAGCTAGACGATAGAATAAGAAGCATAGGAATGCATATTGAAAGTAACTCTTGGATGAGATTCATATAGAATCTTGTAACATGCTCTATATGATTATGTGATGTTTAAGGAAAAGAATTTGACTTACTCAAGGATAAATTAAAGAATTAAGACTTTCTCTAGATTATGTAAAACAATGATCAACAAATTATGTAAAACAATGATTCACATCCAATATACTCTTCCGAAGAAAATTTTTAACTTGGTAATCAAGTTCGATGCTTCGGCACTTTGATGCATGAAGGAAGAGTCGTATGGAGATGAACCATGAAGATGTTGATTAGACAAAAAGGTCATCATGATGAGGTAATTCTAATTTTAATTGTTGTTGGTTATCTGGTTAACATATTGTTTTGCTACCTGGAAGAATATTGCAGGAAGAGATGAAGAATGTGGAGGCAAGTTGAACAGATGATGCCTGTCAATAGAAGTCAAGATGTATTTATCCTCGGAATGAAAGGTAGCAGTGCAAGAAGATAACCTGAAGGTCAACAAGGAGATCACTTTCATCTGGAAAATCGGTGACCCAATTCCTTACTACAACAACTTATTATATTTCTCCTACTTGTTAATTTTTTGAATCAAGTTATTTACAGTGTTACACAGTAACCATCGAAATAAATACAACTACATCGTTCACAACATAAATAATATGCAAAAACAAATATTGAGAAATAAATAAATAGCACATACACAATTGACACTGTTGTTTTTGGACAATGTCCCCGAAAAAACCCAATGCGAGACAATCGATGCAGCAGCTGAGGGTTTTAATTATTATGTAGTAGTTTCTGAATACAATCTTTGGATGCCTTACTGGCTATCCAATATAGAGAATCTGAATAACAGAGAAATTAGTGAGAAATACCTCACATTATCACTAGCGATTCCACACTGATCCAACCACTGAATGGCTAGCCCCAAGCTGCCTCTGCGCAGTCACTACGCTGCTCTGCATCACAGCTGATAGGGACTCACTCCCTCTAGCTGCTCAATCTGTTCGCTGGATGTTCGATCCTATGGCCTCTAGTCTCACACCTCGGTTCCTAACAATGGATCTGATCTGCACCTCAGCAAATCTGTGAATCTCCTCTCAGGCTCTGCGTTGCATTAGCGTGCCTTTACGCTGCCTCTTCTAGATCTCTCTATGCCTCCTCTGCAATTTATCCCCAGATCAGGAAACTCTCCAACTGAAAAACTATCTCTGCCCCTCACTGTAATAAATCTCCTCGATGACCTCTCCAGCAACTGTTGCTCTCTTGAGAAATCGATCTGTTGATCTCACTTGATGTGTTTTCCAAATGCCCATCAAGCCTCTTCTTATAATATTCTTGTTGATCAATCAACGGCCCAAATTAGATTCTAATCAATGGATCAGATCATCTTGACTTGATCCTCGTCTTTTTCTAAAAGATTCATGCCTAGTTTAATTAATACACTTAAATTATTTTAATTTCCTAAGTTTAGACTTATGCATCCATTAAAAAGAATTAATAATTTTATTTAACCTCCTCCGGGTGGAATTTCCCAAAACGATTTTTGGGTATTATGGAATGCATGTGTCCTAGCCTCCCTACAAAATCTTGAGGCTATAGCACATCCGATGCTACCAGAAATGAACACTCCTTCTTAGCGAGGAATGTGCTCTAGTGCTGCAACCAACTGAAGCATCATTATGTGTCTATATCATCTCTTGTTGCGCCGCTGATGTCTGGCTCAACTACCCACCAACTACTGCGCAACTCTGATATGAGTTGCATATGTGTTGTTGTCGGCCCTGCTGAACTACAACCAACATTGCATCTGCACTACAATCCTCTCTCCATCTACTGTTGCTACGAATGCAACCTCTGCAACGGAAAAGAATCCAAAATACTGAACTAACTGTGTTCAGTATGATGCATCCATCATCCGAGATCTGACTGCTGCTAGCATTTGCATTGTCATTGAAGCCTCTATGCTATTGCTGACTCTGCATTGCGCCATCTGCACTGCTACCAACTCTGCTCTACACTGCTCAGTATCTGACCGCTACTAACCATTGCATCTGTCACTCTAGCACTTGACTGCACCAACTAACATTGGTCCATCCTGCTACTACTGACTATTGGCTCCCGTAGCAAGGTCTTAATCCAAGAGTTGGACTCATCAAGGATCCTACCCATCCTGTAGCACTCTGGAGCTACAACTCCAAATCACCCCACCTCACCCCTGGAGGCATCTCGACAATCATGGCAAACTCTTCCTCCAGTGTGCAGGACAGTGTGCCAATATCAGCGGATACAGCTTGTTGGTCCTGCTTCTCCTCCTTGTCCCTCTTTCTGAGACGACACTGAGTGTTGCAGTGGTCCATCTCACCACACCTTAAGCACTTGATCTTTGAAATGTCATTTTTCTTCCTATGCTACTCATGTTGCCCCTTTGATGCAAGGGCCACGTCCTCCTCTTCCTTCACGTTCTTCGTCACACTACTGCTACTGCAAATGATTGTGGCCTTCACCAAATCACACCTCATCTCCTCCTGCTGCAGATCAACCCAAACATGTTTCCAATCTAGCAAGTGTTCTCTGCCCAGGATGCTCTAACCAAACACTTAACAATATTCAGAAATGTTATTCAACGTTAATCGAACAAACTCTGTAGGTTGGGAACCTGACCCTACTGAACCCAATTGATCCCAGACATCCTGAAGCCTCTTAAGGAAGGGGTTTATTCACTCCCCTTTTTGCATCCTCGTGCATCTCAACTTTGTGAAAATTCGAGAATCTCACTTGAATCTACTACTGCGGCCACTGATTGAACTTCTATTTGTTTATTACTGAAACAAATTATTTATTGCTTCCTACAACAAATATCAAAGCTAATACAAGTGCAGCCTTCACTTAATTAATTAATTTGCCCAAAACAAGAACAAAACAATAAAGAAAGATACACACAAGTGACACAGTATTTTTTGGACAAATGTCCCTGGAAAAACCCAATGCGGGAAAACCGGCACAACAGATTTGAGGGTTTTATTATTATGCAGAAGTATTCTGAATACAACTCTGGATGCCCTCCTGACAATTCAGTTATAGAAAAAATCACTTGGCAAGAAAGACTGGCGAGATTACCTCAGTCAACATTGTTGATCTCGGTTGATCCGGTCGCTGAACTGCGAGTTCCCTAGCTACTTTTGCGTTGTCCCTGTGTGGGCCCTGCGTTAGCCTCTAAGTCACTACGTCAGCACAACTGAGAGTCGATCTGCCTTCACGAGCCTTTTCCAACCCTCCCGGCTCAGAAATGTCAGCTCCTTCAGCAAAATTGGACCTCTGCACTGGAAGTTGTTGCGCTACTCCGCGTGGGGCCTGCGTGAACCCTTCCTAGCTCTGCATCACCCTCTTTTTCCTTTGCGCTACCTCCTTTGTGTGTCTTTCTGCATCTCTGTTGAGTATTCTTGGCTCCGGAGAAGATCCTCCAGCGAAAACTCTCTCTACCCCTCTGCAACAGCTCACTATTGAAATTCTCCCGGCAGTTGCCCTACCTCAGAAAATCGAACTTCTGAACTCTCTGTGTGTCTTCCAAGTGACCCTCAAGCCTCCTTAAATAATCTCCTCATTGGCATTCAACAGCCCAAATTAGAAGTTAATCAATGGCTAAGATCATTTCTGATTGATCCTCATCTTCTTCTAGAATTTACACCCACAGTTTATATTAATACCCTTTAATTGTTTTATTTTCCTAAATTTAGACTTAGGGTCCCTTTAAAAATAATTAATTATTTTAATACAACTGTTTTTGGGTAGAATTCCCCAAAATGATTTCTGGGTTCTTTGGAATTGTTAAATTGGCAACTAGGGCCAAACTCCATGTGGGTCGGCTTATTTATGGCAGCTAATATTTTTATTGGATCCCTCTCGTCGAGAGGTGTAGGATTGATAAGATCATCCGATTCCGATAAGTATTTATGGAGATATGAATTTATTTTGTTTATATAATTATTATTAAGCCGACCAGCACTTATGTAGGCTCTAGAAGCCCAACCGACGTGTCTATTCATCATCCTCGTTTTTGGTATAAATAGAAGAGGACTTGAAGACATTTTACACACACCTCTCGTGATCTCTCTCCACTTGTTTGGGTTTTGTGGACAGAGAGATCTAGAGGAGAATACGCTGTTCTAGAGGTTGGTCTAGCCATACCCTAACTGCAGTCAAAGAAGGTATAGCCGCAGTCTGATTGGAGCCCAAGTGCCCTAGCCACAGGTCAATCAGCAGCCCTCATCTACGCTGTCAAGGAAGCCTCCAGAACGCAGTAAGGAGAGGCTTAAACGTTGTCAAAAGAAACTAATCTATTCTCTATTGAAGAAGCCCTAATACATCTACAACACAGTCATGTTCACGCAAAGGATACAGTCAAATGGAGCCATCATAACACACAATTGTGCAACCTGTTATACACAGTCCTAGAAGGCTCCCTCAAGCAGTTCTAAAGGAAATTAAGACGTTGTCCAAAAGGGGAGACTTAACCACAGCATTTAAGGGTGCCCTAGGGCCACAATCGTCAAGTGTTTTATGCAGCAAAGGAGGCATGAATACACAGGAAAAGAAGAGGCCTTATCCACTGTTATGAAAAGACCTTATCCGCAGCAAATGAAGGATTGATCAGCAGCCCTATACGTTGTAATAAGGAGGCCCTAATACGCTGGTAAGAAGGACACCAGATCTGCTGTTCAAACCGCAGTACAACCATGTGCCATAGCCGCAGTAGAAGGAACCATAATACAGCAAGGTTAAGGGATTGTTTGAGCATCGTCGTTACAACTATGTGAGCGTGATTTCTTCTTGTTAGAAGGCTGAGTTAAAAGGAGCAGTGGAACAAACCTGTTGGGGTATCATTGGAAGAACAAGTATATTGTTTATGCTGCTACAGGAAGACTGTGTGTTAGGCCGCAGGCCATAACACCACAGTCAGCATTTCGTATGGGTATTTGAGGGCTCCGACTATTACCATAATATGTGAAGTTGTCATGCATTATACTGTTGAGATCTAAAGCTATTAGATGGTTGTATGATGTTGCTGTAACATGACATGGACATAAAGGACAGCATAATGATGAATGAGGTCATGGACATAAAGGGCAACATGATGATGAACAAAATGATGGGTATATTAGTAATGGGCAGCATGATGTTGTATGAGATCATGGACAACATGATGTATGGGCAGCACAGTGATCATGAGCAGTATGATGATGCTGGATGCAGCATGATGGTGCTACACAGTAAGGTGCAGCAAATGGATGAGATGCAACACGATGATAGGTGAAGGAGTCACCTTGAGAAACAGTTGAAGTAGAATGTCTTCAACTGATCTCATCATGATACGAAATGATCTATGCTAGATAAGTCAAAGTATTGACTTCTGTTGTAATTGTACTATCTCTCTCTCTCTCATTCTCTATTGAACTTTGAAGATAAAAGAAGATTTGATCAAAGCGTTTCCCCACACATTGTGGGGTTTGTCCCTAGCTTGCGCCATATCTTGTGTCCTCTTGAGTTGGCTTGTCTTCTGCGATTTATATTTATGTTCTATCTGCAGTTTATCTTAATGCTAATGTGATTGCTAACTGTGAAAATTTAAATAAATTGCTCCAGCATAGAACATACCTAAACTTAACATGGTATCAGAGCTGAGGTGAAGACAATGCCCAAGCAAGAGTGAAAGAGCAATCACCAAAGACAGTTAGGACAAGACAGAAGGATCAATGGGTTCCTCTTAATTCACCTAGGGTGAAGTCAAAGCAGAGAATGTTATTAGAATGGCACAGCGGAAGTTTCTGATGGCCCATCTAATGATCCCTTCATTGGGAAGTTTGGTTCTAAGGGTGGAAGGAAAGACAGATGTCTTGTTGAAATAAGTTCGGTCGTTATACGAAGGAGTGTCCAAATGGCAGGGACACATCTCTTGATGAAGATAACAATCATTCCTGGGACATCTTCAATAATCAAAGGAATGACTGGTAATGCAAGTCATCAAGGAAGTGGTCGACTCCTCCATAAAAGCAAGAAACCCCTGAATCTCTTTTATGTACCTGATCGCAAGAAGAACCCAATGACCATCTCGGACATGGAAATCAAAGGTTATAGGATGGCACTTATCAATGGAAAGGTACGTGTTTGAAAATATATCTTGTTAAGATGTTTTGAGTTCTGGGTTGTATCAAGTTGCAGGAAGTCCACTGG